>MU968511.1:528727-623727 GCA_034641835.2 Pinus albicaulis | reverse complement strand
TCGTTTTATTTTCCCAACCTTTATGTGAAATAAATCACCATTTCTTAAGTTGTATTAGAGTGGTGGAAATAGTACCCCAATAAAAGGGGTAACTCATGTCTCCATGATTGATCCCTTTTTACATATATACACTCTATATGTTGGACATAAAGTAGTTGGTCTCTTGGCTATGTCACCAAACCTTTAACTCTCTCCCAACGCATTGCCACCCTCTACAGTTGTGCCCATGGACTAATGGATTGACATAGGAATTTTAACTTTCCCTTGGGTGTTTGAAACACATAGTACGGTAATCCAACTGTTCATCACAAATATAAGAGAGGGAAGGTCTATATGGGACTTGTTGTAGTGAGACATGTGATAAGTATTGGTTTTTATGATAACTTTAATTATGGTCCTCTGCGATGCCTCTATGATGTTATTTACCTAATGATCAATTTACATAAACTTTAATATAAGGAGATTTTGTGAGATGTTTGACATCACAGTAGTAGAGGATGTTATAGGTGATTTCCTTACCTCCTTACCAGTGGATAAGAAGTTCTCATATCCAAAGTATAGAGAGGTAGATTTACTTTGATGATGAAATTTTCAATACCTATGATATATAATTTTGCTAATAGAGGGATTTATATAATGATTTACAACTAGAGGAATTCATAAATTTTAGAACATTAATCCCATTATTGTTAGCATTGGAGATATTGATGGTGTGATGAGTGAATATATGACTACCCTAGTTTTCAATTTCCACTATTTGATGAGAATCACTTGATCCAAAATCTAGATGATGATGGTCATCCTTGAGGTGACAAGGGATGGCTTCTATATCACTTTAAAGAGACAAAACTTAGCTAGCTAATGCCACATCACCTAGTTTCCTCTTGTGAGGGCCATGTAGGGCACGTTTTGGTCATGATCTCCTCGAATGGAGATGCTTTTGGTGTCTTGAACATGATCATCAAGAAATTCCTGGAATATGGAACACTCTTTAGCCCTTACATCAAATATTGAGGGAGTCCTAAACTCATTTGAAAATTTAACCATAAGTATGAATTTATATAATTAAAAAGAAAAAAAATATAAAATATAAAATAAAATAATAAAATTTGAAAGTATAAAATTATAATAGCATATAAATAAAATAATATTTTTTTTATAAAAAAAACAAACATGTTAATAAATTAAGTAAAAAAATATGATCACATGGTAATTGGTTCATTGTTTATGGAAACAAATATTTATATTAACAATTGTAGACTTAACAGGAAAACATTCAAAATACATACATACATACATATATATATATAGATATGATCTTCAAATATGATTGTATTGTTTCATAAATTTAGATTTAAAGGGGAAAAGAAATCCGTATTACATAAATTTAAAACTTTAAATTATATATATTTTTAGTTATAGTTAAATTTAAAATAGACTAAACTAAAAATTATTTCAAATATATTTATTAAAAGGAATATTATTTTTGAAATATTAAAAAAATTACATTATTCAATTGAGAAGTAAATTCCACTCTATATGGAGAGTCTAATAACATATTAAATTGATGAAAAATATTACCAACAATTAATAAATGAGAAATATAATGGCCAACTATATCAACTATATAATGCTTTATTCAATTGGCATGCATGCCTTACAAGTATGAAGTTGTCTTTAAGTGTTACTTTTTGGAGTTTCCCTTGGATTTCTAGCATGATTTTGATAGAAACATTTGTGGAATTTTTTTTTATTGTTGTTGTTTGAATTGGTTGACTATATGAATTCAACACATTGGAAACCCCTTGGGAACTTATATTGTTCAAATTTCACACATTAAAATTGTGATTTCGATGAATCTCTGCCTAATTATAGACAATTCAATATGAAAATAAGCAAAAAAAACTTTTCAAAAAATCACACTTATAGACATCTAAATGATATGATCATAAATCATTTGTAAAATTCACAATTTAGATTAGAAAATAAAACAAAAAGCTTCTGAAAAATTCACTTGAAAACAACTCGAATAAGTACTATCATGGATATCTAAATAATATGATTGCAAATTACTTGGAAGTTTTCCTAAAAATTCACCAATGCATGGAACATCACAAATTTTTTATCATAAATTTAATAAGATATCAATATATTGTATGTATTGTGGCATAAGTTAATAATGACACTTGGATGCTGTGAATTGGCACTCTTTCCTTATTGAAGTGAAACTATGAGAAGAAGCTATATAAATCAAATAAAATACAAAACAAAATTGATCTTACAAAACTTTGTAACAAAATATTATAAAATATGTTTATTTGTTCTCTAATCACTAAAGATTTTGACTATTTATGTATTTATGAGGACATCCAAATATAGCTCCAAGAAGGAACAACATGAGATTTTTAATTGAATTTTATGATTTAGTTGAAATGAGAAATTCATGAATTAAACACTCTTCTAAAGATATGAGTTGTATTGTAGATTGAAAATTATTACCTGTAAATTAAAATCAAAATTTTAATGATGATGATGATGGTGGTGGTGGTGGTTAACGTCCACTGAGACCAATCTTTGGTCTATCGGACCTAATGAAAAGATTTATTTAATTTGATTTAAGATTTTATTCCTATGCTCAAAATCTTGGAGAGCTTAAAATTTACATTAAAATTTTATGGTAATAATTTTTTTATGAATGTAAATTTATTTTTTCTTTAGGTATATCAAAATTTGAGAAAGCTAAATTTTCTTAAAATAAGAACCTTATTTACATTGTAAATTTTAAAAATAAATTTTGCAACTCCACTTTATTATCTTTGATATGGTACTTGGTTAAGTTAGATTTATGATAATTATACACATAAACATGTAGTGTGTCAATACAAAACTAAATAAGAAAATAATTGGACATGTCTTTCATTTTGATTGACATACCATTAAATTTTTTTAATAATAATTTTTATTTTCAGTTATTTTTATAATATATACTTAGTTTACATTGAGATATTGATTTAGGAGTTGTCTTTAGTGAGACGTTTTGGACTTTTCATTGTCGACGGAAATATTCAAGGTAAAATCCTGTATTTTGTTATTTAAAATAGTTGTTTTACTATATATATGGATTTAACACCCTAAAAAACCCTAGTGAACTTCGATTGTGCACAAAACTTCGATTGTGCAGGGCTATCCATAAATATTGTGATTTCAATATCAATCTTGTGATTTCCATAAATTCTAGCTCGATTTTAGAGAAATTACTAAAGACAACTCGTATTTATTTATGCTACTACCCCACACCCATATATTCCATATGTTAACTTAGTGTTAAATAAGGAAATACGTAAGGTATATTTTTTTTTAGATACACCTCATTAAATTTTTTCAATCATAAGTTATTTTTTTGCCAATCTTTTTATATAATAATCACACTATCAATATCTAATATTCCCCTTTTTGTTAATATATTTTCAATACTACTTCATATTAAATAATGGAGTTAGACATTCCACTATTCCATAAATTATAAAGAACATATTAATTAAATGAAAAATATCATTCATTTTATTTATTTATAGTTAACCTTGAATTTATTTTTTTCATTAATATTTTTTATATTCCATGTATAAACATTTTCATGTAATCTTTATATCATAGAGTCTAAAATAATTATTAACATAGGAAAACATATTTTAAATTCAATTAGTTTTTCTTTAGTTATGTCAAGTTGATATAAAATTATTTTAAATATTATAAAATAAAATTATTTTTATTTTTATCTCTATATAAATATGTAAAGAGTTTATATTGGAATATATTAGTCGATATGAATATTCTAATATCTCATCCAAGATTTGTATTGGAATGTTTTTAAATAAAAAAATTACACATCTTCCTAATATTCAAAAGAAAATAGATAACAATTTCTTTTAAATTAGTCTATATCTCACAAATTGAAATAAAATTATTTTAATTGTTATGGATATTTAAATAATCTATTTGTTTATGATTACAGCCTCAATATTATTTTAAATATCATGTAACAATTTCATCCAATTAAACACCTTCCTTGTACTAAAAAAAAATAAAATTCAGTTTAATTTTTTTATGATTATTATGTTTATCTCATTTTTGTAATGTAAATATATTTATTATATGTTAATATAATATTAATAGACAACTTATAAATATACTAATTTGTAGAGAATTTATCAAAGAAAAAATAAATTTGGTAAATTTTGTTAGGAGCATCTATTATACTACTATCCATAATATACTTTTCCTCTTTTTTATAAATATATAATACATAATAAATTATATTACTTTTCCTCTTTTTTATAAATATATAATACATAATAAATTATATGTTTTATTTGTGATTAATATTTTTTTAAAAATAGTATGTTAATTTCCAAGTTTATATTAAAATTTAGAAAATATTGTATATCTTTTTGAGATTAGATGACAAAAGAAAAGTTATGAATGAGACCCAATTATTTTTCTTTCATTTTTTAGTTTATTTTAAATTACATTATTAAAAATAAATATTAATATATTTTATTTATAACTTTTTAAAATAGTGGGAAAAAATCATATTTGTGTTATCAAACCAATTGTCATATATTATTATCTCTTAATGCAGGTGGACTCGTATTTGTTATTCAAGGAAAACTACAACCTATTATTGTTGGTAAGAGTGCATACCTTCTTTATAAAAATGATTAACAAATTTCATTTTATATTTAATATTTATTTAAATATTATATCTTAAATTTAATTATTATTATTATTATTATTATTATTATTAGTTTTTGTATATATTCAAGTTCCAAAAAGTATTTTATATAACATAAAAATGATAAATTTAATTTTATGTGATTTTGTTTTATTAGTATTTTTGTGTATGATTTTTTGTGTATAAGGAAACCTAAGTAAATTTTAATTCATAAAATTATTTTTTGTTTTTATTTTGTAAAAAAAATTGACATTTCACAATTTGACATTATCTATAAGAGAGGGAAGGTCTATATGGGACTTCTTGTAGTGAGATATGTGATAAGTATTGGTTGTTAAGATAACTTTAATTATGTTTCTCTACAATGCCTCTATGATTTTATTTACCTAATCATCAATTTACATAAACTTTATTATAAGGAGATTTTGTGAGATGTTTGACATCACAGTAGTAGAGGATGTTATAGGTGATTTCCTTACCTCATTACTAGTGGACAAGAAGTTCTAATATCCAAATTATAGAGAGGTAGATTTACTTTGATGATGAAATTTTCGATACCTATGATATATAATTTGGATAATAGAGGGATTTATATAATGATTTACAACTAGAGAAATTCCTAAATGTTAGAACATTAATCCCATGATTGTTAGCATTGGAGATATTGATGGTGTGATGGGTGAATATGTGAGTACCCTAGTATTCCATTGCCAGTGTTTGATGAGAATCACTTGATCCACAATCTAGATGATGATGGTCATCCTTGAGGTGACAAGGGATGGCTTCTATATCACTTTGGAGAGAGAACACTTAGTTAGCTTATGCCACATCACCTAGTTTCTTCTTGTGAAGGCCATGTATGGCACATTTTGGTCATGATATCCTAGAATGGAAATGATTTTAGTGTCTTGAACATGATTATCAAGAAATTCCTGGAATATGGAACACTGTTTAACTGTTTAGCCCTTATATCACATCTTGAAGGAGCCTTGAACTCATTTGAAAATTTAACCATATAAGTATGTATTTATGTAATTAAAAAGAAAAAAAATATTAATATTATAAAATTATTAATTTTAATAAAAATATATATAAAATATAAAATTAGAAATAGTTTATATATATATATATATATATATATGTATAAAATTATAGTAGCATCTAAATAAAATAATATAATTTTTATAAAAAAAACAAACATGTTAATAAATAAAGTAAAAAAATATGATGACATGGTCATTGGTTCATTGTTTATGGAAACAAATACTTATATTTAAAATTGTAGACTTAAAATGAAAACATTGAATATATATATATATATATATATATATATATATATATATATATCTATCTGTGTGTGTGTGATTGTATTGTTTCATAAATTTAGATTAAAAAAGAAAAAGAAATTCATATTACATAACTCTAAAACTTTAAATTTGGAATAGATTAAACTAATAATTATTTCAAATATAATTATTAAAAAGAATATTATTTTTTAAATACTAATAAAAGTACATTATTCAATTGAGAAGTAAATTCCACTCTATATGGAGAGTCTAATAACATATCATATTGAAGAAAAATTACCAACAATGAATAAATGAGAAATATAATGGCCAACTATATAGACTATATAATTCTTTATTCAATCCGCATGCATGCTATCACGTTCATCAACATGACTATAAAAAAAAATTATTATCTTTGCACGTACACAATACTTGTGTTAACATCTAAGCTTACGTGTTACTAAGCAATACTGGTACTATATGAAATATTTGCAATATAAACACAATTTTGTACCAAACTCAATGTAACACCCCTAGTTTATGTTTTCTTTCAAAACTAGACATTTGAACTTTAATCCTAATGGGGAGTGGACTCCAAATGGATAAGTATTTTGTGGATGTAATTAAATATTTCATTATGAAAATTAAATAAAATAATGATGTGCAGATTGACCAAATGAGAATTGTGAGATCACTTGCTAAATCCATGAGGATGGATAGAGGCAAATATTTCCCCAAAAATATTTCAAAAATCCTTGAAAGAATTTATTTCCAAATTTGATTTTGAGGAAAATCTAGTTTCCCCAATGATGTGGAGAGTAGTTGGGAAGAGGTAAAAAGTTGGGAAAAGTATAAAGCAGCTTTAAAAATCCCTAAAATGGGAAGCCTAGGCAAATAGGAAGAAAAGCGTCCTATAATTCTGGACAGAGAATTAGAAACAGGCTTTGGGGAGAAAAAGCTTAAATAAGCTATTCTTGAACAGATTAAGAGGTTGGTCTGTTTTGGAGGTGGTCTCATCTCGGGGGTGAGTCCTAGAGATAGACAGACTCTAAGGTTGGGAGGATTGGTCAAGTGCAGAAGTGGTATGCTCAAAATTCACTTGTAACTATTGGATTCATATTGTTTAATATGGCTAGTGGTTGTAGATGTTCAATAGAACTATAAATTTAAATGTTTCTTCTCTACATTTAACAGAAGTCTGTAGAAGAAATTTTCCTCTCAGTTCTGTACAGTTGTAGGAATCACATCTAGGGGAAGGAATTCATCAGAATCTCTAAACCACAGCTGGTCTAAATCTGAGAATACTTATTTCCAAAAGATGATTTACAGTTTAACTTTAATCTGCTTCTGTGTTTTGATCTAAATCCTAAGTATAGAAAAAGGAAGCCTAGTACCCTTACATGCATCATAGAGGAAGGAAACTAGATACAAAGTATATTTATTTGAAATAAGCAGCGAAATAAATAAGCAGAAAACATAATTATATTACAGGCATACTTATAGGTTTAGCAACAAAATTAAACTAATTCCAAATCTAAACATAGATGTATGATTACTACATTACACAACTATCGGTACTGAAATCAAAGGCCTGTGATACATAGCAGATAACAGTACTGATTTACATGCCATTTTAGACATGAGAACCAATTATAATTATACGAATTCTATCCAGCACAATTTAAATAAAAAAAAATCTAACGAGATGAACACTGAAACCTTATGAACTCATCGCCATCATAGTATTCAAAAGATCTGGAGTTATTCTAGTACAAAAAAAAAGAATGAACGAAGTATTCTAGAAATATATAGCAATTTGTCTAAGGTACAGAGATTAAATTGGATAACAGAATACTGATAAGACATTATCAATATATATATATATATATTATTCCAGGAGCAAGATTAAACAAGAAGGAGTTGCGGCAGAAATACCATAAGAATACCTGAAGTGCACTTAACAAAAAGAAAGTATCCAGTGTTTACAAAATCATCAGAGAATATTAATTTGACAGTTAAATAAATGGGGAAACTAAACGTAGCAGTAAGTAAATACGTTTCTCGTCTGGAGACAGTATGAAAATTTCACTGAAAGAATACAAGTAATATAACTGTTACCAATAGTAGAGAAAAACAAAATAAAATTCTCATGTATTATTATTTAAGCAGTCCATAGTCCATCATTTACAGAGAATGTAACTCTACTGATATAAAAATCAAAACCAAACGTGTTGACGGGATTCCAATTCTGAAATTCCCGAATACTAGACATCACCTATAAATTACAAAATTAGGAGTGTCTAAGAAAGTTCAGAATATCGGATTCTAGAGATCCCAAAACGAGTTAGGAAGAAATGTCTCACCATAGGAAGGCAACGAGTCACCAATACCAACCTGAAATCAATGAGGAAACAAAAGAAGAATGATATTAATGGGCTCTGAGGATAGATAGTATGGAAACCACCGAAACCCCAAATCGTTACAGAGTATTAGCTCACCTTCATCAGCCAAAAAGATAGACAAGCAATTAAAAATGATGAATTAAACCAAATTTAATGATAGGTCAAACATGAAGGTCATCGCAGAGAAAGAACTTACCTTCTTGGTCATCCTGGAAAGGGAAGTGCCTCTGCAATATCATATGACATGTAAATTTCCCAAGGTTGAAATTCATCTATTGAAAAGGGAGAAGAAACTAGGGTCAGCTACTTTGTCTAACACACCTTGGACCCTTCGGACGAGAAGGCCAGCGCAAATTTCTGACGACGAGTTAAATGCGAGAAGAGCAGAATCTTCCTCATCGAAATTCAACTAAGTCACCCACGTCAAGATGGCCAGATTGCCATGAAGGATGCAAAGGCCTTCTACATTATGCATTCACTGGAGGTTGAGTGATACCCTGAAATTGAAAAAACGAAAACGATAGTTAAAATTGACTGTGTATAACAATTAGCAGAAGTCGAGAGCAGTAGGAAATCGATGAACTGAGATAACTCTGAAACATGGTTTCAATAAATAGTAAAACAAGTCAATTTACTATTACCTGGGCGCATAAAATCTCCCATATCGCCATCGAACCAAGGATAAACACTGGTAACAACCAAAGAGTCGAAAGTTGGAAAGAGAAACAAGGTGAGGGTGGTAAAATTTAAGGTGAGTCAAAACCCTAACTCAAACCAAATCTCACTGTCCACGCATCTCAATCTGAAGAGAACTGGCATGGATCGAGACCTCGGTCTTGACGTTGAGTCATAAATAATCGCCAACCGTAGATGTCGCACAGAGAGGGAAATACATTAAAGTCTCAGAGGCAGTCATATGAGCCATTTGATAAGAAAATAATAAACAAAAACACTTGTAAATCCATCTCTCATAAGCATAGATCCGTCATCCTGGTGGTAGTACGAATGCATACTCCAATGCGTATACATAAGCCAGCAAGGGTGTTAAGCCAGACGGGTATGCCATAAAAATTTATGTCATTAAAAAATCGCAATACTTTGGTACATTATATCAAAGTGACAGCTATGAGAGACATGGCCACATAGTAAATTATCCGAAGTCATAAGGGAAAGACTAGACATAAAACAGAATGATTCATAAATGGCATAACCCTGTAATCAAGCAAACTTGAGAAAGGAACTATAGAAGTTCAAATTATGTCCAATCGAATTTAGTCAAATATTCGAACGTTAATATTTATATTACCTCTAGCATGTCAGTACTTATACGATGTGTGTATAGGGACAACATAAGAGGTTGGTTCAATTTCTCATGAAGACGGAAATTTTAATATGTAAAACCCATTAAATTACAATCATTCAAGTGCCAAGATATGCTCGATGGTTGGGGACAATAGTCCCATGAAAGTCAAATGGATTTTACATTAAACCTCATGGGTTATGGGAGCTAAGGGCAAATGGTAACAAAAACATCCATAGAAGAATATACCAAACTTTGTTTAGTAGATTGAGATATTGAAAATTTCCATAGCGCAATAAGTGGTAAACTTACATACCAAGTAAGAGAAAAATTTCAAGAAAGCTTCTCATATAATTAAAATGATATGTAGTGAGTTAAAGAGTTGAAAATACACCTATAGAGGGAAAAAAAAATATTTGTGGTAAGAGGGACGTTACACTCAATATATTTAAGCTGTCTTTGTTGCATTGATTCCATAAAGGTTTAATGGTCTTGGTACGTCGCTTGCATGATTATTAATCTAAACTATGACCCTCGTCCTCTTATACGTGGCATTTAAGACAGACCTTAAGTCAAAGGTGTAATTAATTTACGCATGCGATGTGCGATCCTTGCCATTGATGAGGTTTTATGAAGTTCGCCATGGTTTTTCGGGAAAATCTACCAAGTGGCAAGCGACTCTGCTCCACCATGGCCAGAGATCTTTATTCCTATTTATCTCCAGGATAGTTGTGCCTCCTACCTCGATATCCACAGATTTTGTGGGGAATAAGCTGGAGTTTACTACTGAATGAGGGTTATTGCAGTCTCGGTGCTCTTCATGGCGTGCTAGCTACGCTCGGCTCTCATGGATTTCTCCTTCGCAAACCTATGATATGGTAAGTTCATACGACTGCTTAACCCTTGAAACCCAATTCATTTTACAACACTAGAGATTTATTTCAGTCCTGTTGACATGCATTTTTTTTTTTAAACTTTTGGCAGGGGTTTCATTCCGTGTTTGGAGCTTATAGAAGAGCAATGTGCCATCTCTAGCACGAGGATTCTTTCCCCACACGGGCAGTCTATACTGGTTCGTGGGTACGAATTCTATTCCATACATTTTGTTTTGTTTTTCTTTTGGTTCATAACTCAGTGCTCCCGACCATGGCTAAATCCCATTTCTTTTCATACAGGGTTTAATGCAGGGTTTTCAAGTTTTCGCCTTACTAACAGGTAATTATCGATAGCGTTTCGACCCTCTTACCTTTTCCTAGATATCACATCGACTATCTATCATTCAGTTAGTTATTTTTTGATTTCTAATTCATGGCTATGTGCTATTGGCAGGTTGGTGGCTTACACCAAACCCCTAACTAGTTTTTCAACTCGTTTGTCCACCACGGCTTACAAAGAATATTCTGTTTACAGGTACTCCGAGGTGATACCAACCAATGATAGTCGTGCCATCAATGCAACTTAGATAGCCTGCGCCTAGGGTTTATTGTGTTTCTGAAAGTATTTCCCCTCAGGAAATTAGTCTTTAGGCTTTTCAAAATTTAACCATGTATAACACTATTTTTTTTTAAGTCGAATATTTGTTCTGGGTGGAAGAATCCACTTTTGGCTTCTAGTCTTTTTGGGGCCGAGACCCCGGTGACTGTTAACGGATGCAACTTATGGTTATGGTGCTTACTGGTTTTGGTTTCTTTCTTTATTAATAAATTGCAAAATCCTCATCAAGGCTTATGCTCGTCTTTCTTTCTGGTGTGAGGATTGATTGTTGCCAAATCCATGTTTTTCTTCTTTTCTACTTGCATTATATTGCCTCTGCAGAATATTTATATATATATATATTTTCCCCAGTGTTTGACATCTGGTTCGGGAAACTGAATGAGTGTTCTATTACAGTGTTGTTCAAATAAGTGCTCACTGCAAAGGTTATTCACGTAATTTCATTTGAGGTTCTATTCAAGTATTTTCGCTCAGAATAAATTTCCATCGTGTTTACTTTTCTGATATTATATTCATGCATCAAGTATTATGCATATATATGTGTTTAGTTTTCATTTTTCAAATAAAGTTGAAATGATTTTTATAAAAAAAATTTGCAGCTACTACAATCTCAACTCAGCATGACTAAGATATTATCGTAACTTTATTTCTCTGCAACTTTCCTTTATCTGTAAACAAGGGTTTTCTCATGCTATGGTTTTCTACTGTTCTTAAGGGTTTCACGCCCTGATTTCTTTTAAATATTTACTGTATATCTATGGCCTTTTGTCTTTATTATTTTTGATATGTTACACTCCTACATGCACTGGTGACCGGACCACCATAGCTAAATAGTTTGTGTTTAGCAGGGTCTAGCCACGGACAATGTACCCCGGTTCAGGGTTTAATCCCAGGACTAGGGTCAACGGTCTGTCGATACTGGAACCCTTACATTTAGTGGCTGGACTCTTAAAAGTCAAATAATATTTTTCTAAATCATATTTTAAACCATCTCCTGAACCATTCTTTCCCTGATAGGTAACACACTGTCATTTGGCTATTTTGTACAGTAGTAAGTTTAAACATGCAGATTGTAATTATTCAGTATGTGTTTACTCCTCCTTAACTTATAAACCCTATAGGTTTATGGCGGAATTATCTATAGTTATATAACTTTTTTGATGTCTATCCATTTCTCGACTTACTTGCATCTAACATAAATCACTAGAGGTCAATTTAACTTGAATTAAATAGTTAATATGGTTCTAATTACTTCCAGAGAGAATTATTATTCCTCTACTAAACTCAAACCCTGCCTTGGATAAAATGAGAATGAAAATAACCAAATGTACATATTTTAAAAGAAATTCAGCAACACATTAGACATCCAATAAATTCATTGGTATTCGTTCTTTCAAAATTCAGTTGTCAGACTGTTAGGATTCCTTAATATTACTTATCTAAAAATTCTCTGATTCAAGCTGTGGTCCTCGCAACCTTTCAAGTGAGGCTATTACGTCCTCCACTTGCCCCCTACCTCCAGAAATCTGGATGGTGCCACGAGTTAACAGTGGAATCTTTCTGCTGTGACCTCTAGAAGGCCAATCTAGTCACATTCAGATGTTCTGGCTTTACAAGGGTGGCAGAATGCTATTTTCAACTGGTACCAAATCAGCTCTAGAAAATAGTTCCCCTATACCAAATTTTTCACAGAACCCCTGCCCCTCTCCTGGAATTTACTTTTATCCCTGGAGGGTAGGCAACTGTTTTTCCAACTGTCCCCAACCACCTCCTATTCTTAGAAACTTTTTACCAATCAACTTAAGAGATTTTATTTTCATTCATTTATTCCTCTCCTTAACTCAATTTCCAAAGTAAAAAAAATACTTTTGTTTCATAACAATACAATTCAGTTTTCTTTTCCTGCCAAAATTAAAATCATGGTAAATAAACAAATTGTCTTTTAACTTGTTAATGCTAATTAAACTTAATGAGGCTGTCACATATCCCCCCAGGAAGTAACACCATCCTCAATGTTTTCAGCCCATCTCTGTAAAGAGTTGGGGGTAGGCTTCCTGCATAAATTTTTCATCCTCCCAAGTAGCTTCGTCCGGTCCAAAGTGCTTCCACTGCACTTTCACCTGAATAACGACTCTTTTGCAGAGTTCAATTTCCCTTCGATCAAGTATTTATAGTGGCTCTACCAGAAACTCTCCGTCCGGTTCTACCTGAATGTTCTGCCAATGATTTACATGTTTTTCATCATGTACATATCGCTTTAACAAAGATACATGGAACACATTGTGTACTTTGATATGGCTAGGCAAAGCCAGTCTATAGGCTACCGGTCCCACCCTTTCCAAAATTTGGAAAGGTCCACAGTAACGGGGAGCCAATTTAGCGCAAGAGGTCCACCTCAAGGTACTTATTTTTGGCTTAATTCTTACGTATACGTGGTCACCTACCCTGAATTCATGGTAGGATCTTTTCTTGTCTGCAAAGACCTTTTGTCTATCTTGCACAGCCTTCAAATTCTGCCTGATTCTTTTTACTTCAGCTTCCATTTCAGCCAACATTTCGGGTCCTAATAACAATTTCATTTCAGGGCTGCTCCAGTTGATGGGTGTGCGGCATTTCTTGCCATATAAGGCTCCAAAAGGACTCATCTTCAGAAATTCCTGATACCCATTGTTATACGCAAACTCCACAAGGTGCAGATAATTTTCCCACTTGGTTGGTTGTTGCATTACGTACATGCGCAGCATATCTTCCAGTATTTTATTAACCTATTATGTCTGCCCATATGTCTGAGGATGATAAGCAGTACTAAAGTGTATCTGTGTTCCTAGACCAGAAAACAAAGTTTTCCAAAATGCTAATGTGAACTTAAGATCTTGGTCGGAAATCAAGGTCTTAGGTATGCCATGCAGCCTAAAGATTTCCTTCATGAATATATATGCAATCTGTACTATCTTGTAGGTAGATTGCACAGGTATGAAATGGGATGACTTGCTTAGTCTCTCCACTACAACCATAATAGAATCATTTTGTTTCTTTGTTCGAGGTAAGCCTGTGATGAAGTCTAAGGAGATAACCTCCCACTTCCACTCAGAAATGGGTATGGGCTGCAATAGCCCTGTTGGATGCTGATGCTCCACTTTAACCTGTTGACATTCCAAACACTTGCTTAGATATTCTGCAATATCTTTACGCATTCCTTACTTAGATATTCTGCAATATCTTTACGCATTCTGCGGTGGAACTCATTCAGGATCAACTCCTTAAGACTTACGTGATTAGGAACATAGACTCTTCTGTGGAAGGTCAAATTCTACTCTTTGTCCTTTCCATACTCTGTGGGCTTGCCTTACTTCTCATCATTCTCCATTTGTTGCCACAATAATTTATATTCCGGGTCTTTCAGCACTTCTCTTTTTAACTACTCTACAAGCTGGCTTTCTAAATGATTGAAATATAGGGTAGAAATACTGTGTTTTTTTCTGCTCAACACGTCTACAAATATATTTTCCTTCCCCTTAACATGCTGTAAGTCTATATCGAATTCACTCAAAAAGGCGTTCCACCTTGCCTTCCTAGAATTCCAATCTTCTTGATTAAAATAATTGGTCAAGCTGCTATGGTCTGTTTTAAGTACAAATCTTTTACCCAACAAATAGTGTCTCCATACTCGGAGAGCGTGAACTAATATTGTAAGATCTAAGTCATAAGAAGAATATTTCTGCTCATGCTCTTTCAGCTTCCTAGACTCATAAGCTATCACTTTACCTTCTTGAGTTAATACTGCTCCAACTCCTTCTTCGCTGGCATCCGTACAGACCTCGTAGTCTTTTTCTGGGTCAGCTACCTTCAGTATTGGGGTTGAAGTTAAGAGTTGTTCCAGCTTTTCAAAACTGTCCTAGCATTCTTTTGTCCATTTAAAGGGATTTCCCTTCTTCTGCAAGGATGTAATAGGGAAAGAAATTCTAGAAAACCTTTCTATGAATCGCGTATAATAACCAGCTAGGCCCATAAATGATCTAATGTCCACCACATTCTGAGGTACTTGCCATTCCATAATAGTTTTAATCTTTTCAGGATCAACAACTATCCCTTCAGCTGATATAACATGTCCCAAGTATTGGATTTCTGTTTTAAAGAAATCACATTTGCTAAACTTAGCATAAATCTGATGCTTCCTTGGTACCTTCAGAACTATCCTCAAATGTTCTTTATGTTCCACCTCACTTTTCGAGTATATCAATATATCATCTATGAAAATAAGTACAAAATTATCCAAGTACTGATGAAAGATTCCATTCATCAATCTCATGAATGTTGTTGGTGCGTTTGTCAATCCAAAGGGCAGCACCACAAATTCATAATGTCCATATCGAGTGCAGAATGCTGTTTTTCAAATATCCTCTTCCTTAATCTGAATCTGATGATATCCGGATCTTAAATCTATCTTGGAGAACACCTTAGCCCCTCTCACCTGATCGAATAAATCATCGATTCTTGGTAAGGGGTATTTATTTTTAACAGTCAGCTGATTAAGCTGCCTGTAGTCCATGCACATGCATAATGTCCCATCCTTTTTCTTAACGAAAATAACTGGTGCTCCCCATGGGGACACACTTAGGTGTATGTAGCCCTTGTCTAATAATTCTTGTAACTGTATCTTCAGCTCTATTAATTCAGGTACGTTCATTCTATAAGGGGCTCTTGATACTAGAGAGGCTCATGGCAACAATTCGATGGTAAAATCAATATCCCTCTTGGGTGGTAAACCGGGAATGTTTTCTGGAAATACATCCAGAAATTCCTATACCACAGGAATATCATCAATGATTGGAGCCTTCTCCTTAGAATCTTCATATCCCACTTGTATAGCATACAACTGACATCCCTTTCTAATACACTTACTCATCTGGGATGTTGTTATTGGCTGTAATTGTATAGGCTTTTTAATTCCCTGGATTTCTTTCTGCATACCATCCTGCATTCTGAAAAAGATAATCTTTTCTCTGCAATCCACTAATGTCCAGTGCTGTTCCAACCAATCCATACCCAATAGGACATCATAAGACCCCAGCGGTAAGACATTTAGGTCCACCTGTAGCTACTGTTCTGCCACTTCCAGCACACAGTTAGGGACTTTAGTCATTACCTTTCGTTTTGCCCCAGTAGCTAACTATACTAGCCAAGAATTCTTAAATTTTTGAGTCTTTAGCTTACATATATCCACTAACTTGGGGCTTACATAACTCAAACTTGCTCCAGGATCTACCAAAATTGAAACAGGTTTAGTTAGTAAAGTACCTTCAAGTTAGATCATTGTGAGTTGATAATCGGCTTGCCGATCCTCCAAGGCTGCATTGATGTGAGGAATGCTACGTGACACGTCCCCTACTGTGGATGCCTCCTGCAGATTTTCTACAGTTTCACTTTTATTTCGTTGGGGACAGTTTTTATAGTAATGGGCTTCCCCACAACCCCGACACTATAGGGGAGGCTTGGAAATCTGCCATTGGTCTGGCTTGCTAGATGCTTTGGTAGGTTTCTCCTCAACTGGCCATCTAGTTCTTTGATGGTTCTTGCCAAAATTCTTGCTGATAGAGTTTCGTTTTGAGCCCTTAAGGTTACTGCCTCTACTGCTTTTAAAAGCAAGGTGATTTTTCTGATTTTTCTTTGTTGGCCAGCTCTTTCCTCTCTCACCCTTGACCTTATTCTGCTGATAGCACATTCGTGCTTTACAGATGTCATCATCCATAGTTTTAGGATTAACAAACTCTATTCTTTCTCGCATATGAGTAGGTAAACTGCTTAAGAACCTCTGCACCTTGGCTTTCTCCTCCCGGAGATAAGGTATATAACGTAACAGAGAGGTGAATTTTGTAACATAGTCATCCATGGTCATCTTTCCTAACCGAAGATCATGGAATTCCTTAGCCTTGTCATCGTAAAATCTTTCTGTCAGGTACTTGTCCCTAAAGTATTGCTGAAACAGTTCCCATGTGATATCCTGCTTATCAATACTGCGTACATTTTTCACCTCCTCCCACCACAAGGTGGCTTTTTCTCATAACTGATATATAGCCAATCTAGCCTTCAGATTGCTACTATATTCATATACCTGGAGATACTTGTTTATATTAATTAACTAGGCTTCAATTGCCTCCTCTGCTTCACCATCAAATGTTGGTGGCTTAATTTTGTGAAATTCCCCTTGCAGTTCCACTTTCTGTCTTTTAATATCCTGCTGATCAGATAGATTACACAACTCCGCCTCATTATAATTTATGTTTTTTCTCTTCTGGGAGAGACTCTTTTCTGTCTTTCCTGTAGTGTTGTTTCTGGTTTGCTGGTCCTCTGGTTCTGTCGATAATTCTCTTTCTGCACTGGGGTGTCGCATCTCCTGGTTTTTTTTATCAGATAAACTCTTCAGAATATTTTCCCGGTCTTCCAACAACCTCTTGTTGTCCTTCCGGACTCTAATCATCTCCTCTTGTAACAGTTGTACTGTATTTAGCAGAAAAGCAGTTTGTTGTTGTTGTTCCTCCAGCAGTCTACTCATCTTTTGGTGTTGCTCCACAGTTAGTTGAACCCACATTTTTGGGTTCATAACTATTGGGCCTTGATTCTCTTCCAGTTGTGATTGAGATGATGTTCCTTCTCTCATTTCTCTCACTTCGTCTCAGTGCACTAACACATACACAACTTCATTGTTAGCAGACCCTTAGGATGCCAGTGTAGTAACTTGGCTTTGATACCACTTGTCACGTTCATCAATATGACTATAAAAAAAAAATTATTGTCTTTGCACGTACACAATACTTGTGTTAACATCTAAGCTTACCTGTTACTAAGAAATAATGTTACTATATGAAATATTTGCAATATAAACACAATTCGGTACCAAACTCAATATATTTAAGATGTCTTTGTTGCATCAATTCCATAAAGGTTTAATGGTATTGGTAAGTCACTTGCATGATTATTAATCTGAACTATGACCCTCGTCCTCTTATATGTGGCATTTAGGACAGACCTTAATTTGAAGGTGTAATTCATTTACGCATGTGATATGTGATCTTTGCCATTGATGAGGTTTTATGAAGTTCGCCATGGTTTTTTGGGAAAATCTGCCAAGTGGCAAGCGACTCCACTCCACCATGGCCAGAGATCTTTATTCCTATTTATCTCCAGGGAAGTTGTGCCACCTGCCTCGATATCCACAGATTTGGCAGGGAATAATCTGGAGTTTACTATTGAATGAGGGTTATTGCAGTCTCGGTGCTCTTCGTGGCACGCTAGCTGTGCTTGGCTCTCATGGATTTCTTCATCGCAAACCTATTATATGGTAAGTTCATACAACTGCTTAACTCTTGAAACCCAATTCATTTTGCAATGCTAGAGATTTATTTTAGTCCTATTGACATGCGTTTTATTTTTGGTAACTTCTGGCGGGGGTTTCATTCCGTGTTTGGAGCTTACAGAAGAGAAATGTGCCATCTCTAGCACGAGGATTCTTTCCCCACATGGCCAGTCTGTACTAGTTCGAGGGTACGTATTCTATTCCATACATTTTGTTTTTTTTTTCTTTTGGTTCATAAGTCAGTGCTCCCGACCATGGCTAAATCCCATTTCTTTTCATACAGGGTTTAATGCAGGGTTTTCAAGTTTTTGCCTTGCTAATAGGTAATTATTGATAGGGTTTCGACCCTCTTACCTTTTCCTAGATATCACATTGACTATCTGTCATTCGGTCAGTTATTGTTTTATTTCTAATTCATGGCTATGTGCTATTGGTACGTTGGTGGCTTATGAAAAACCCCTACCCAATTTTTCAACTCATTCGTCCGCCACAGCTTACAAAGAATCTTCCGTTTATAGGTACTCCAAGGTGATACCAACCAATGATATCCATGCAATCAACGCAACTTAGATAGGCTGCACCTTGGGTTTATTGTGTTTCTGAAAGTATTTCCCCTCGGGAAATTAGTCTTTAGGCTCTTCAGAATTTAACCATGTACAACACTATTTTTTTTTAAGTTGAATATTTGTTCTAGGCAGAAGAATCCACTTCTGGCTTCTAGTATTTTTGGGGCTGAGACCCCAGTGAATCTTAATGGATGCAACTTATGGTTATGGTGCTTACTAGTTTTGGTTTCTTTCTTTATTAATAAATTGAAAAATCCTCATCGAGGCTTATGCTTGTCTTTCTTTCTAGTGCGAGGATTGATTGTTGCCAAATCCATGTTTCTCTTCTTTTCTACTTGCATTATATTTCCTCTGCAGAATATTTATATATATATTTTCCCCAGTGTTTGAGATCTGGTGCGGGCAACTAAATGAGCGTTCTATTACAGTGCTGTTTGAATAAGTGCTCACTGCACAGGTTATTCGCCTAATTTCATTTGAGGTTATGTTCAAGTTCTTTCGCTCGGAATAAATTTCCGTCGTGTTTACTTTTCCGCTATTATCTTCTTGCATCAAGTATTATGCATAGAAATATGTTTAGTTTCCATTTTTCAACTAAATTTGAAATGATTTTTATGAATTTTTTTTGTGGCTACTACAATCTCAACTCGGCATGAATGAGATATTATCGTAACTTTCTTTCTCTGCAACTTTCCTTTATCTGTAAACAAGGATTTTCTTGTGTTATGGTTTGCCACTATTCTTAAGGGTTTCACACCCTGATTTATTTTAAATATTTACTATATATCTATAGCCTTTTGTCTTTATTCTTTTTGATATGTTACACTCCTCCATGCATTGGTGACTGGATCACCATAGCTAAATAGTCCGTGTTTAGCAGGGTCTGGCCACGGACAACGTACCCTGGTTCAGGGTTTAATCCTAGGACTAGGGTCGACGGTCTGTCGATACCGGAACCCTTACATTTAGTGGTTGGACTCTTAAAACTCTAATAATATTTGTCTAAATCATATTTTAAACCATCTCCTGAACCATTCTTTCCCTGATAGGTAACACACTGTCCTTTGGATATTTTGTACAGTAGTAAGTTTAAACATGTAGATTGTAATTATTCAATATGTATTTACTCCTCAACTTATAAACCCTACAGGTTTATGGTTGAATTATCTACAGTTATACGACTTTTCTGGAAGACAAGGTATGTCTATCCATTTCTCGACTTACTTGCATCTAACATAAATCACTAGAGATCAATTTAACATGAATTAAATAGTTAATATGGTTCTAACTACTTCCATAGAGAATTATTATTCCTCTACTAAACTCGAACCCTGCCTTGGATAAAAAGAGAATGAAAATAACCAAATGTACATCTTTTAAAAGAAATTTAGCAACACATTAGACATCCAATAAATTCATTGGTATTCATTATTTCAAAATTCAGTTCTTAGACTGTTAGGATTCCTTAATAGTACTTATCTGAAAACTCTCTGATTCAAGCTGTGGTCCTCCCAACCTTTCAAGGGAGGCTATTACGTCCTCCACTTGCCCCCTAGCTCTATAAATATGGATGGTGCCACGGGTTAACAGTGGAATATTTCTACTGTTACCTCTGGAAGGCCAATCCAATCACATTCAGATGTTCTGGCTTTACAAGGGTGGCAGAATGCTATTTTCAACTGGTACCAAAATAGCTCTAGAAAATAGTTCCCCTATACCAAATTTTTCACAGAACCCCTGCCCCTCTCCTGGAATTTACTTTTATCCCTGGAGGGTAGGTAACTATTTTTCCAACTGTCCCCAACCACCTCCTATTCTTAGAAACTTTTTACCAATCAGCTTAAGAGATTTTCTTTTCATTCATTTATTCCTCTCCTTAACTCAATTTCCAAAGTAAAAAAAATACTTTTGTTTCATAACAATACAATTTAGTTTTCTTTTCCTGCCAGATTTCAGTTGGATTTTTAGCACGATTCTAATAGAAACAATTGTGGATTTTTTTTTTTTTCTTTTTTTTTTTTTGTTGTTGTTGTTTTTTAAAATTGGTTTCTTGATTGCATATATGAATTCAACACATTGGAAAACCCCTTGGGAACTTCTAATGTGAATATTTCACACATTAAACCTGTGATTTCAATGAATCTCTGCCAAATTCTAGACAATTCAATATGAAAATAAACAGAAAAGCTTTTCAAAAAGTCACACTTATAGACGTATAAATGATATGATCATAAGTCACTTGTAAAATTCACAATTTAGATTACAGAAAAGCTTTTCAAAAATTCACACTTATAGACATATAAATGATATGATCATAAGTCACTTGTAAAATTCACAATTTAGATTAGAAAATGAAGCAGAAAACTTTTGAGAAGGTCACACTTATAGACATATAAATGATATGATCATAAATCGCTTGTAAAATTCAAAATTTAGATTAGAAAATAAAATAGAAAACTTTTGAAAAAATCGCACCTGAAAACAACTCTAATAAGTACTATCATGGATATCTAAATAATATGATTGCAAATTACTTGGAAAATTTCCTAAAAATTCACCAATGCATGGAACATCACAATTTTTTTATCATAAATTTAGGAAGATATCAATATATTGTATGTATTGTGGCATAAGTTAATAATGACACTTGGATGTTGTGAACTGACACTCTTTCTTTACTGAAGTAAAACCATGAGAAGAAGCTATATAATTGAAATAAAATAAGAAACAAAATTGATCTTACAAATTCTTTTAACAAAATATTGCAAAATATATTTCTTCGTTCTATAATCACTAAAGATTTTGACTATTTATGTATCTATGAGGACATCCAAATATAGCTCCAAGAAGGAGCAACATGAGATTTTTAATTGAAATTTATGATTTTGTTGAACTAAGAAACACATGAATTAAACACTCTTCTAAAGATATGGGTGGTAGTGTAGATTGAAAATTATTACTTGTAAATTAAAATTAAAATTTTAATATATATATATATATATATATTATGATAAGAATTTTTTTGTGAATGTAAATTTATTTTTCTTTGGGTATATCAAAATTCAAGAAAACTAAAATTTCTTAAAATAAGAACCTTATTTACATTTACATTGTAAATTTTTAAAAATAAAGTTTGCAACTCCACTTTATTATTTTTGATATGGTACTTGGTTAAGGTACTTGGTTAAGGTAGATTCATGATAATTATACACATAAACATGTAGTGTGTCAATAAAAAAATAAATAAGAAAATAATTCGACATCTCTTTCATTTTGATTCACATACCCTTAAAATGTTTTAATCATAATTTTTATTTTCAGTTATTTATATAATATATACTTAGTTTTCATTGAGATATTGATTTAAGAGTTGTGTTTAGTGAGAATTTTCGGACTTTTCAGTGTCGACCGACATATTCAAGGTAAAATATTGTATTTTGTTATTTAAACTAGTTTTTTTAATGTATATGTGGATTTAACACCCAGAAAAACCCCAGTGAACTTGGATTGTGGATGGAACTTTGATTGTGTAGAGTTATACATTAGTGTTAAATAAGGAAATCAGTATAGGTATCATTTTTTTTAGATAGACCCCATTAAATTTTTTAATCATAAGTTATTTTTTTGTCAATATTTTTATATAATAATTACAGTCTCAATATCTAATATTCACCATTTTATTAATATATTTTCAATACTACTTCTTTTTAAATAATGGAGTTATAGATTCCATTATTCCATAAATTAGAAAGAACATATTAATTAAATAAAAAATATCCTTCATTTTATTTATTTATAGTTGACGTTGAATTTCTTTTTGTCATTAATATTTTTTATATTCCATGTATAAAAATTGTATTAAGGATTAAAGAATTTTCATGTAATACCTATATAATAGAGTCTAAAATAATTATTAACATAGGAAAACATATTTTAAATTCAATTAGTTTTTTTTTTTTAGGTATGCGAAGTTGATATAAAATTATTTTAAATATTATCAAATTAAATTATTTTTATTTCTATCTCTATATAAATATGTATAGAGTTTATATTGTAATATATTAGTTGATATTAATATTATAATATCTCATCCAAGGTTTGTATTGGAATTCTTTTAAATAAAAAATTTACACATCTTCCTAGTATTCAAAAGAAAAAAGTTAACAATTTCTTTTAAATTAGTTTATATCTCACCAATTGAAATAAAATTATTTTAATTATTATGGATATTTAAATAATTTATTTTTTTATAATTACAACATTAATATAATTATAAATATCATATATCAATTTCATCTAATTAAGCACCTTCCTTGTACTAAAGAAATAAAATGCAATTTTTTTTTTGTGATTATTAATTTTTTTTTAATTTTTGTAATGTAAATACATTTATTATTTTTTAATGTAATATTAATAGACAACATATAAGTATTCTAATTTATAGAGAATTTATCAAAGAAAAAATAAATTTGGTAAATTTTGTTAGGAACACACACACACACACAAAATGCAATTTAAAACAAATGTCTAGTGATGCTTAGGAAATAAATGAGAATCTTCAAGCATGTGATAAACTCCCAAAACATATCCTAGATGAAATTACATATGTATATGAGCAAGAGAATGAGCATGTTTGAAAGAGACTTGTTCTGAATCCTGATACATTTCATTATGAGGAGAGGATTGATAATATCATACATATTGTTTAAAGTGTCAACGTTAATGTTTTTACAGAGATTAAAGTTCAACTTGTTGAAAAGCAGTTGTGGCTTTAATTTTAAATTTCCTTATATATGATGAATATCATGATTATTATGATGATTACCTTCAGGAACAACAAATTGTATCTCCTTTATCGAAAAATTGTCATTTTAAGAATTCTAATGAAATCACTCATATCATATATCACATTAATAACATTAGACATAGACACCAATTAGTTTAGGGTAATTCCTTTCCTTTATGTTTTTCTTCATTCAAGTTGCTAAAGGATAAATTTAAAATCATAAACGAAAAATAGGAACTTGGATCGATGTAGAATCACATAGGTTTACTGGAATACACTAATAACATTATAGATAAGTAGGAATATTTTCATGTTTTCCATGATCTCGTGGCTTTGTATATGGAAAATTTTGTCAGATCAGATTCAAAACCACTAAATTATAGGGATTTTGAAAATGATGATTGTAAGGATGTTCATTCTGAAAAGAAATGAGAGATATTTTCTTTCTTAGAAAGTAATCCATAGCAATTTTCATATGAATATTTTCAAACTCTTTAGGAAAACCATCAGATTGAGATGCGTGGAAGAAAATATGCAATCAAAGGAATTTTTTGGCTTGAGGGGTCTTGAACCAGGTTCAGAGTTAGCATGTAACCAACAAAACCCTCTTACTGCTAGCCCTCTTGGAAATGACCTACTTGCACAGGCCAAAGTCTCACCCGGAGCTGTATGAGGGGGTTCTGGAAGCAGGTTTCCACACCGTGAGAGAGAAATAAATGAAGTGGGTGTATTTAAATCTATCTTATTACAAAGTATTTCTTTCGCACCAGAAACCTTAACCAAAAACGCTAGGTTAATTACAAGAGGTTAGCCCTACACATGCACATAGACAATAGATCCAAAATCCCTTTAACTGTTCTAACAATGTAATATTCAACTTTTACGGCAATAGATCTATGCAATTATAATTCATCAACATTAAAATGGGTATGTACCTAAACTGAGCACAGATAATATAAATCATATGCAGGAAACAAAAATGATACGTAAGACAGAATACAAAGCGAATAATAGATGCATTTGGTACATAGAGTTATCAAAACATATCTTTATTCATCAGTTATTCACATAATCCTTTCACAATTCATAGAAACCTTTACCATTCTTCAGATCTACTCGCACACAAAGCCAGTGGGGTCCACACATAGCCTGACTAAGGTTTCTAAGCACATAACCAACAAGAGCCTTTTGGACATGAAATTCTTATAGATTTACTTCAGAGTTCTATCATCAAGCATTAACATCAATAAAACTGGCTTATCCTAATCAATCTATATTTCTACTTATACTTTAGCTTGCGCTCATACTATGGTCCTCAAACCATGTTTTGAGACCCTTGGGTTTACCCTTTAACCCATTACAACATATGAAGGGACTTTGACCCACCCCAAAGCCCCTTGAATCTTCATTGCTTAGTGCACACGACCCAAAACTACCAAAATTACTCTTATTTAATCCAAAATTGTAGTCTTAAGGTACCCTGCTCCAACAAAATTACACATCAAATTGATATTCTTTTACATTTTTGTGAGATGGGTTTGCAGGAATTTGAGTATCCTTTTGTAGTCTTTTTAGAGTGAGTAAGCAGGCCCAAATTTTCATATTTTATCAATAATAAAATTATTTTCAAGTTTTTATGTAATTTGCAGGAATGTGGTAAATTAAAAACTGATGGATTTATACTTGCTAAAGATAAGAGTAAGAAAGGACAATATACTTACGTGGAGCAAGGAAAATAACAAAATCAAGGAGATATATTATTGGAACAACTACCTGACAAGTTGTATTGGAATTTTTGTTTTATTTAATCAAACATTCATTCTATAGGTAAGCATAGGATGAGTGTGCAATAATCTTGTTGGCCAAAAAATTATTTTTTGTTTGTATTTTAGTGTTATTGTTTGCAATGGTGTAAACTTTTTAATTTGAGTGTGATTCAATTTCAAAATAGGTTGGTTGTAGGAAACAAGTTATAGGTTTGGAAAATGAATTTGTTTTGAGGTTGGGATTAGGACTTTTGTTTATAGGGGTTCTTACTTTTGAGAATCTATGATCGAAAACATCCCCGTGGACCTAGTTTTTATCACAGTTTTAGTCAAATAATTTTTTTTAAAGTGCTGAAAAAAATACTCTCAGTGTGTATTTAAACAGGGTTAAAGCTCTAGAAATTAAAGTGTCAATATTCTTGAAGCCAATTTTTCAGGAATTCAACATTAAAATCTCATGGGTAGTTGTTGATAAGCCACCTCATCAATTCAACTAAAGGATTTCCTTCAACATCCTAGGGAGTAGGATTTTGTTGGCAGATTTATAACAGACTTGAAAGTTTGAAAAGGGATTAGGTGACATCAAAATGAGTAAATAAATATTATTTCTAGTTTTCCAGAGTACAAAATCAATGATCAAGTTCTAGATTTGAAGGGATTTGACCAATAATGAGATAAACAGATGGAAAATCAACTAGTGACGGATTTCTTTCAACTTCTTAGGAAGAGTTCAAGGACTAATACTTGCAATCACTCGAGACAATCAAAGATTCATTAGATTTTTGGAATTATTTTGTAGCTTAATTTTACATAATATTAGGAGATTTATTTATTTATTTATTTATTTTTTCAGATTTTAGGTTATATAAACTATCATTTTGTAATGAAAAGGGTTTGGACCCGAGGACCCTTTGGAGCAGATTGCATCAAATTTTGTTTTAGATTAATGAAGCTTGACAAGAAAGAGCATGGATTTTTGTGATATCGTGGATTCATGTGATGTATTTTTCCAGTCTATCCTTTTCCTTATGTATTTTTTTCTTCTCAGTTATACCATTTGAATGTATGGAATTATAATATTTCTATAAGATTAAATGTTCCACAATTCACCCTTATTTTTTGTGGTTGGTCTAATATATCTAAAGGTCTAGTCATTAAAAACTTGGTTTTACATGGATGGCTCTTGAAGCCACATGTTGTTTATGATAATATCAAGACAAAGTACAAGACATTAACCTAGTGAATTCTCCATGGTTGATTTCTCTGAAACTCATCAAACGACTTGAATTCACCAGATGGGAGTTAGGGTAAACAACCACAATTCCATATCGGTTGTTGGTCATTCACACATTTCTAATTCTATCGAGGGTTCCTCAATTATTGAGGGCTTTACAATTTACAACCATTGACGGTTTGTATTTATTCTTCATTGACTAAAACATGATTTTACTAGTTACCAAAATCAAGTCAAAGTAGATAACCTTCTGCATTAATTTTCAGAGTGGTCACAGTTGCAATTATTCTCCATCTGCATTTTATAGTTTGTTTTTTTTTATTTTAACTGGCTCTCTAACCATACTTATCTCATGGATTTTATATGCCACAACTATTTTAGAGGATTCCACATTCAATATTTTGATTCTCAAATTGTTTAATTAATATACAACAAAGAGCCTTTGAACCAATGTGGTTTGGGTATGCAAGACACCAAAGTTCTTTATATACTTTCCTGTTATGTTTTATGCCCCCTTTCTACAAATGTACTTCCCATTTCTTTTAAGTTTTCTTGCTCAATAATGTTGTGTCAGTTGTTCTTGTTTTTTGAAGGTAGGTAGGTTTCGTGCTAACTTCGATGTGCTCTAAATGGAATAGGAACTTTGATGCATTATCTAATCATGGTACAATTGTATTTTTATTCTTCTAAGGTCTGGTCCACAGTGTCAGGTCCTCCATCAGTTTAATGTATTTTTCTCTCACATAAAACTATTAGGGTTTGAACCATAAAGGTTTTTCTCCATGACCTTTTCCCCATTCCTAGAGATGATGAATCATTGTATATCTATTGTCTTCATACACAAAAGATTTTCCCTAGTTGTCAGAAGGGCATAATTATATTGTCTGTAACCTGAACTCTTTTTTTCTCATAGTGGTTATCTTCAGTTGACATATTTGGTGATTGTAATGTTACGTATTGAATGAAAATAGGTTGTGCTCATATAAAGTTTTCCATTGGGTTCTCTTCCGTCGATTACTTACATAATGCACCTAGTTTTCTCTTGTCATTTCTTACTATCTCATAATTATGTTTTCTAGTTTTCATGGAAGTGTTATCACAAACTTATCCTTTTAAAATTCAATGAGATTTTTATGTTAAATAAAAAATATTTTTTATAGTGAATTTTCAAATATTTATTCTCAGGGTTTATTCTATTATTATTTTTCATTAGTTTCTATTGTTATTCAGTAAAATGGAAATATATTTAAGTTTTTCCAAGATGGATTTCCGCATAAAAATATTATCACAAGAGTTCTATAGTGAGGCGAAACTAGGTTCCTCTAGTTTCTGCTCAATTCAAAAGATGTCAATTTCATTTCAGCAAAGGCATGCACTTCATGACTACTCCAGTTAGTGTATTTTCTTGTGTCAGCCGGATCTAACCCTACCAAAACATTGAAGTATGCAATGGTAATTCTTAGTGAGGTCTTGGTTATTTTCTTTGTTTAAAAATAATAAATATAATATTGTTTCAGTAACTCATATAATCTAGCCTTCACTAGACTCATGTCCTTACTACTCCTAATTCTTTCTTACTCGGTTTCTCCACCCCAATTTGACTCTTTTATTGAAATTCATTTATTAATGAATTATTTTCATGGAAATATTTGGTTAAACCTACCAAGAGGTTTGTTATCAGTTAATTTATACAGGGTACCAAATTAATTTTGTCCAACATTTAACTTTCATAATCTTCAAAATTAGGCAAACAAATATTCAACAAAGAAAACCCAACACTAGTTTATACAAAATATACACACTTAATATTTCTTACTACAAAATTCATAAATTTTATAGAGAATAGATAGGCTAAATATTATGAATTCTACTTATCTGAATTATTTTTCAAAGATTCAAGTAAACCCAACTCTGAAAATTATCTCCTAATGGGGGTGGAAGTTATGTCCATTGTCCCCCGATCTTCTCACTTCCCCTACATTTATTTTAACACTTCCCCTACATTTAGTTCCCCTACATTTAGTTGACAAAAACATTTTTCATGTTGTTTCACAAGAATCTAGAGCTCCTCAAACCAATCTATAACTAGCATATATTTAGGTTTCCACTAGCTAGAGTCTAGCTCAAGAAACCCTCCTTCAGGAAGTGTCATGCCTTAACATGAGAATAATTTTCCCTTTTTTCATTCAAGTTGGTTCAGCTTCCTTCCAGTTGCTAGCCCCTTCTTTTACCCATAAGAGAAATAACTACCATTAACTGTCATGAAGTTGAAAATTGGTTTTGATAACCACAAAATCCTTTTTTAACAAAAACAATAATATAACCTTCTTTTTTTTAATGTTTACAATTTTTCTAGTTTTTTCTAAAGTAAATGACATTAAATGTAAATAATTACAATATCCAATGGTTTTACAATTATATATTGCACAAATTGACATGAATTTATGTTAACTATTATGAACATTGAAATACTTTATTTATTTATGATTATAATACCTATATTATTTTAAATACCATGTCTAACCACAAAATCTTTTTTTTAACAAAAATAATAAGATAACCTTTTTTTTAATGTTCAAAGTCTTTCTAGATTTTTCTAAAGTAAATGACATTAAATGTAGATAATTACAATAGCTAATGATTTTACAATTTTATATCGCACAAATTGACATGAATTTATGTTAATTATTATGAACATTGAAATGCTTTATTTATTAATGATTATAATACCAATATTATTTTAAATACCATGTCTAAATTTCATGATTTACACATCTTTCTCATACTAAAAAAGTAAAAAGAGATTTAATTTTTTTATCATTACAATTTTTAATTTTTTAATGTAAATGGTTTTATTGTTTTTTAATGCAATATAAATGGAAAACATATAACGACACTCATTTGTAGAAGACTTCTTAAAGAAAAAAAGAAATTTGGAATTTTTTGTTAGCAATGTGCTCAAACTTATTGTAATAAATTTCATTAGCCAAAGACATATTTTATTTTGGGGTAACAAATAACTATGTATATGAGAATATATTATCAATTAATACATCTAAAATAAATTATAATTAGACTATGTTTTGGACCTTTTTCCTCGAAAATTTTAATTTAGTTTTCATTGAAATGTGATAGAGCTTTTATAATTCACTTATACATTCAAAAATTCATTTTCAAATCTAAATCAATTTCCAAATCTAAATCTTACTTAAATTTGTATGACATAAATTAGAAAAAAAAGAAAAATATATATATTCTAAATTAATTTTTGAAACATAATAATATACTTATAATTAAAATAAATAAAAACTATTGAAAAATATTATTAGTAAAAATGTCATAATTCTTAATCTCATATTAAATAATTGAATCATTATTAGAAATTTTGAAATAATGTCTTCAATTGTAAACATAATATATTTAAAACAAGAAAGAAAAAGAAATCATTATTTCATACGTTTTCTTCATGTTTTGTAACATAGTATTAAATTGTTTTTATCAAGTATATATATTTATTAGAGATGCAATTTTTTTTTTGAATTTCAATATTTTCAAAAAATGATATACTTTTTTGAAATATATTTATTATATTTCTGAAAATGACATATTTCAACTCCATATATAGGGAAGGAATCATAAATATTCCAAATAACTAAATCTCATATATTCAGAATTAGTAAATCACATGTATTTCAAATGATTAAATCACACACACACATATATAAATTTATTTTTTCTCCTCCTATATATATCTAATAGATAGAAAATTATATATTTTATTTATAATAAATATTAAAATATTTTTTAACATGTTAATTGCAAACTTTATATCAAAATAGAAATGATTCTACATTTTTCTAAAATTAGAACAAAAAAAATAGTTATGAATAAAACCGATTTTTTTTTCAATATTTTTTATTTTTATTTTATATCAAATACATTATTAAAAATAAACATTAAATTTTGTATTTGTAAATTTTTAAAATAGTGGGAAAAGTTCATATTTGAGTTGTTAGAGAAGATGACATAGATTTCTATCTCTTAATGCAAATGGACTTATCATTATTATTCAAGGGAAACCACACAACCTCTTATTATCCTCTTGGTAGATAGTAAGAGTGGATAGTTTTGTTTATAATTATCATTATCATTAACTTTTTATTATATTTAATATTTATTAAAATATTATATCATAAATTTTAATTATCTTCTATATTTAAGTTACAAAAAATATTTTATATAACATAAAAATGTTAAAGCTAATTTTATGATAGAAAATGGTTTTATTTATTTATTTATTATGATTTTCTTATGTATCAGGAAAAATAAGTAAATTTTAATTCATAAAATTATTTTTAGTGTTTCTATTTTGTAAACAAAAAATATATTTCACAATTTGACATTTAATATAAGTTTTTAACTTTCAAGATCATCATCTACCAATTTTAATATATATATATGTGAATTTTTATTTTGTCAAAAATAATTAAATATAAAAATAAATATCATATTATTAATATATAATATTTGTATATAACCTTAAATTTTAGACTAGAGAGAATGTGAAATTGAAATGCAGTGTCTTCAAATCTTTTTTTTTTTAATATATAATCATTATGTCTACATGAGATAAAATATTATTATAAAATTATATAATTCGAATCATTCAACTTTTTGACCACTACATATGCATATGAAAGAGAAAAATTATTACATTGTAATTTTATTTTATTTAAATTAGAAAAAAAAAAAACATTCCTATGTAATTTTCTTTTATGTTAAATTAAAAAAAATTAAAAATAAAAAAAATTGAACTTCTTCACTTAGAAAAAGATAGGAACCGTCACATCAATAAGTTTAACCAATAAAAATAAAAATGAGTTGGCTGAAAAAGAATATCCGTTAGAAGAAGTGGGAGTGGATGACTTGCCTAAATTAGAAATAATTAGGATGGATGAGTTGGTCAGAAAAAGACTGTGTTGTAAGAAGTGGGAGTGAAAGCAGTAAGATGAAAAAAGATAAAGAAAATGGAAAAGGAGGTGGAAGGATAGAGAATCAGGCATATCATCTTTTGTTTTTAGTTCAAGGGAAAAGAAGTTGGAAACACTTATAAATTTCAAATTTCCAGTTTTTAGTTCTACTGCTCTATTGATTGTTTGTTTGTGGTATGTTTTGTGGGAAGTGGCTCCATTTTTGTCCCTTTGTGAAGTGTTTAATGTTGCAAATCAAACACTCTATGTGCAAAATTCAATGTCCAAAATTTGTTTGTTGATAGAAGAGGACGGCAATGGATTTGGCATGTTCCATAATACCAATGTTGTTTCTTGATTCATAGGAATTGCTGAGGGGAGTGTTTGTCACGGGAATTTGGAAGGGAAGAGTTTTCATGTTCCAATGTGATATTGTATTGTAGCTGCTGCTACCCAAACCCAAACCCAAACCCTCTTTGGTCTATTCTTTTTTACAACAAATTTGTTGCGGGTACTTTATTTATTTCTCATGTGTTTATTTAAATTTAATGTAATTTGTTGTCGATGAAAACTTATTGTTCTCGTTTACACTCTACTTTATTTTCTTTAATTAGTTTAACAGCTCTCTATTTCATTTTCTTTAGTTAGTTTAACCTCCCTCAAACCTTCTTTCCAGCCTTCTTAATTTTGATAATTAGGTTCTCTTGGTCGATTTAGGTTCCATTTTTGTGTTGGAATTCAAATTTTTCTCTGTTGCAACCACAATCATTTGTAGTAGGATTTTGAGATTCACTCTTAGGTTCAGCTTCCAGAATAGGAATAAACTCATTTTTCTATATCATGTCTTTAATATCATGGAACTATAATTTGGTGTAAAATTCATTAAGTTCTTGATACCAATTTCAACCAATCCACCTAAGATCGAGATATAGATTTTGAGTGTCTTCCTTAAATGGTTAATCTTCCAACAAAAATGTAAACTCTTTTTTGATTGTGGATACCAATTTCAACTAGTCCACCGAGGATCGAAATCTTAAGTGTGAGATCAGGAAACAATACTTGTTTTTGATGAAATTCAATTACTTGGGAGGTTGTCCACTATTATTCATTTCCATTTTCGATAGTGTCCCGACATCTAGAACATGGGAAATGTGCAACCATACTTCATCTAATTTTTGTAGTCCCACACTGTAACCAAGATCAAAAAAAATGGTTGGAATGTTGAATGGATTTCATGTTGGCTGGTTATTCAATGTTAGCATCTCATATTACGATCTGAGTAGGAAGACATTAGATGAAATTTCATGTTCAGCGTGTAAAAATATTTTCCCACCCTACATAACATCTATTATACTACTATCGTTCCATCAATCAGCATAAAACCTAGGGTTAAGATCTTAAAAAGAATCCAGATTTTAAGTTGCAATGAACTTGATCATGGATGCCAAGATAGGCTTAAAAAAATGCACGGTATTAAATTTTTTTGTTGCAAGGTTTGGTTTAGTGGCACATAAATTTTCAGTTCTAGGGTTTGGTTACGTGGTACAATAGGTACTTATTTTTCCAACACTGAAAAGAATAAATTAAATTGAGGGATGTTGATTATCAGTAAATTTGCCAACTTCAATTTAAAATGATATTCCTTCCCTTAGTGTCCACAATAAATTGTCCACATTACTTTTGCATCTAATGCTTTCAAATTTTATAGTAATTTTATCTCGATCCACGATAATTTTATTTCAACACCCAACTTGGTATGCCTCGCCTGTAATAATTTTAATGGATCTCCAACTAAGATGTATGGATCTCAAGCTATGATGTCGACCCTAGTTGTATGGTCTTATCAATTCCTACTAGCTGGGATTGAAAGCTGGATGTAAGGTTAAATGAATAATGAACACGATGATATGCAAATCATCTTGTTTGTAAGGTAGTGTCATTAGCGTGAATGAAATAAGAAGTTTCTCTATATTGTATTTGTATTTGCATTGGATTCACAATAACAAGTGTTTCTATATTTTATTTGTATTTTCATTGTATTCGCATTTGACTAGTGAGATGTATCCACTCTAAAATCCCTTCAGCGCTCCCTAGGGTCAAAACTATAAATATAAGGTTATATTTTGGAACATGGCTCAGATGAAGATCGGTTGCCAAGAGCATATATTATTATTGTTTTGAAGTAAATTTAATGGTACTTTTACAAACTCTTTATATATATATATATATATATATATATATATCTTTTATTTTCATGTGAACGAAAAAAATAATTAATCAATTTTACATTAAATTAGAGTGAAATCTTATACTAATATTAAATAAATCAATTAAAACAATTGGTGCAAATATGATTAGAAATCTAGAAAACATCCTTTTGATTAATAACCTTTATGTCTTCTAATTAAGATCCTTAATGAGTTATAGTCACTTTATTTGAAGTTACATTTAATTTACTATATAGGAATATGGTGAGATGAAGTCAATTCAAAATTTATCATGATATATATAAATTTTCTCATAAATTTTTTTAAATAATGTTTCCTTAAATAATTTGTATAGATTAGATATACTATTAAGGTTTTTAATTTTTTTTCACTTTAGAAATTAGCGTGCATATATTTTTAGAAAGAGAGAGAGGGGAGAGAGAGAAAGAGAGAGGGGAGGAGAGAGGCAGAGGTAGGGAGAGGTAGGGAGAGGGAGTGGGAGAGAGGGAGAGGGGGGATGGAGAGGGAGGGGGGAGCAGGAGAGAGAGAGGAGTGGAGGGAGAGAGGGGGAGGGGGAAAGACATACAAAGGAGAGAGAAAGAGAGAGAGAGAGAGAGGGAATGAGAGAGAGAGTGAGATAAGGGAGAGAAAGGGAGACGTAAAGGTGTAGGGGTGGAGAGAGAGGGAGGCAAGAAAAGAGACACAACAATAGAGAGAGGGGATGCGAGAGAGAGATATAGAGTGATAAAGAGAGAGGTATAGAGAAAGAGAGGGAGGGAGAGGAGGAGAAACATTACGAGAGAGTGATAGAGAGAGAGATAAAGAGAGATAAATGGAGGGAGGGAGAGAAAGATAGAGAGAGAGGGAGAGAGTGAGTTAGGGGGAGGGATAAAGAGAGAGTGGTGCAGAGAGAGAGAGAGAGAGAGAGAGAGAGAGGTATAGAAAAAGAGAGGGAAGGAGAGGGGGACAGACATTGCGAGAGAGTGATAGAGAGAGAGATAAAGAGAGAGAAATGGAGGGAGGGAGAGAAAGAGAGAGAGAGAGGGAGGGATCGAGTGAGGGGGAGGGATAAATATAGAGTCGTGCGGAGAGAGAGAGAGAGAGAGAGAGAGAGAGAGAGAAAGAGAGAGAGAGAGAGAGGAGGAGGAGGAGGAGGGGGAGTGAGAAGGATAAGGAGATGGAGAGAGCGAGAAGTAGGGGAGAGAGCGAGGGGGAGATGAAGAGATAGAGGGAGAGAGAGAGTGGGAGAGAGAGTGGGGGAGGAGGAGTGATATGTAGTGGGAGAGAGAGATGGAGACGGAGAGGGGGAAAAGAGAGTGAAAGAAGGGGAGAGAGAGAAAGAGAGGGGGTCAGAGAGAGAGAGAGAGAGAGAGAAGGTGGGATAGTGAGAGTGAAAGAGAGAGACAGAGGGGGAGCTAAATATAGATAAAGGTGGGAGAGAGAGGGGGGGAGGGGGGAGAGATAGAGATAGATAGGGGGAGAAAGATAGAGGGGGAGAGGGGTAGAGAGATAGGGCGGCGAGGGGAAGGAGAAAGAGTGAGAGTGATTGAATGAGTGACAAAGAGAGAGGGGGGGGGGAGTAAGAGAGAGGGGGGGAGAGAGTGAGAGAGAGAGCGAGGTGGAGGAAGGAAGAGGGAGAGGGAGAGAGAAAGAGAGAGGGGGGGGCATATGGAGAGAGAGAAGGAGGGAGGGAGGAAGGGGGAGAGAGAGAGAGAGAGAGAGAGAGAGAGAGAGGGGGGGGGGAGTGAGGGATATATATATATATATATCTAGGGACATAAATAGAGGGAGAGGGTGTGAGAGAGAGAAAAAGAGGGGTAGAGAGAGATGGGGGAAGAGAGAGAGAGAGAGAGAGAGAGAGAGAGAGAGCGGGGGGTGAGGAATAGAGATAAATATAAAGGTGGGGGGGGGGGTGAGAGAGAGAGAGAGGTGTAGATAAAGTGGGAGGGAGGAATGGAGGGTGATAGAGTGAAACGCATGGACGGAAGAGGTCTATGTGCATTGGGGTAGGGGAAAAGAGAGAGAGAGAGAGAGAGAGAGAGAGAGAGAGAGAGAGAGAGAGAGAGAACAAGGGGGATGGTTAGAGAGGTTAAGGGAGGTGGGGGATGAAGAGGGGTTGAGATATAGATAGATGGATGGTGGGAGGGAGAGGGGGAGGTTTGGGGTGAGAGAGTGGGAGAGGGAAAGGGAGAGTGGGGGAGGAAGTGAGATAGGGAAGGATGGAGAGGTAAGGGAGAGGAGATATAGTGATATATATAGTGAGAGTGAAATAGGGGGATAAAGAGTCGTAGGGTTGGAGAGGGAGAGAGTGAGTGGAATATATATATCTGTGTGTGAGTGTGTGTGTGTGTGTATCTATATATATATATATATATATATATATATAGAGAGAGAGAGAGAGAGAGAGAGAGAGAGAGACAGAGAGAGAGAGAGAGAATGGGAGGGGAAGTGAGAGAGGGTTGATGGGGGAGACAATGTGGGAGAGTGGGAGTGAAAGAGGGAGAGGTAATGTGTGAAGGGATATATATAGAGGGACAATGTTCGAGACAAGAGTTAGGGAGGAAAAGAGATAGGGAGAGACAAAAGAGAGAGGGAGGGAGTGGGAAGGAATAAGAAAAACAAATAAGGGGATGGGGACGGTGTGAGTGGAAGTGGTAGTTAGGTAGATGTAAAGAATAATTCGGGGTACAATGGGGGAGAGAAAGAGAGTGAGAGACGAATCGAGAGGGGGGGGGGGGGTGGGGGGCAAGCGGGAGAGAGGGCGCGAGAAAAAAAATTAGGGGGGGAGGTGGAGGAGGATTCTTGAGAGAGGTGAAGGGGAGTGTGCATGCGAGAAAGGTAGAGATAGAGATAATGAGATTGGTGGTTAGTAATAATAAAATAGGTCGATACCATGGGTTATAAAAATAGCACAAATCTCCCCTTTTCTACTATTTCCTACTCAATAATATAAATTGATTTTGTATTTTCTTTAATTTTACCCACATTCACTTAATAAGACCCTTTAATTTAATTATACATTGACACTTCCAAGTATTACTCTTTCCACTTATATGATAGCTAAATAATTGTATTAACTGATCCCAATTTTCCTTATAAAATAGCGTATGGGAATCAAATAGGGCATTTAATCAGTGACTATTCGAAAAATAAAAAATTACATGGTGAAACCTCTCCAGGTTGAAAAATCATTAATCTACCTCATCCATGCACTCTTAGTTAACTTTAAAATTTTCATGCTAAAGTTATCTTATATCAATTCATTTCCAATTGTGCTTACATCACAAATGGATTCATGTGCCATCCTACAAAGACACTACCGTGAGGGTTGTAATTGAAGGGCAATACTATGGAGGCCATAATTGGATTGGGATCCCTATGATATACCATACATAACACATTCCATTATTACTTGTATTTCTATTTGATTCTTGAAAAAGGTGGTAAGTAGTCGTGGAAAGTGTCAATCTCTTATCATCGTCCTTTGAAATAGTTTGGAAAACATTATGTGGAGGTTTATGCCACTAAAATAATGATAAAGTAAAATGAATCCATAATAATATATAAAAAAATAGGAAAATATAAGATATGATTGGGAACATAATTAGCTCATGGGGAAAAACCTATTATGAGCTCTATCCACTAGATTAGCCATCACCTGGTTGTTAGAGCACTTGATCCTACCCAAATAAAAATAAATCCTTCTATTTTCCAAACCTTTATGAGAAATAAATCAACATTTTCAAGTTGTATTAGAGTGGTGGAAATGGTATGCCAATAAAAGGGGTAACTCGTGTCTCCATGATTGATCCCTTTTCACATTTATACACTCTATATGTTGGACATCAAGTAGTTGGTCTCTTGGCTATGTCACCTAACCCTTAACTCTTTCCCAATGCATTTCCACCCTCTACAGTTGTGCCCATGGACTAATGGATTGACGTAGGAATTTTAACTTCCCCTTGGGTGTTTGAAACACATAGTACAATTATCCAAATATTCATCGCAAATATAAGAGAGGGAAAGTCTATATGGGACTTGTTGTAGTGAGATATGTGATAAGTATTGGTTGTTATGATAACTTTAATTATGGTCCTTTTTTTCGCCTCTACGATTTTATTTACCTAATGATCAATTTACTTAAACTTTATTATAAGGATATTTTGTGAGATGTTTGACATCACAGTAGCAGAGGACGTTATAGGTGATTTCCTTACCTCCTTACTAGTGGACTAGAAATTCTAATATCCAAAGTATAGAGAGGTAGATTTACTTTGATGATGCAATTTTCCATACCTATCATATATAATTTGGTTAATAGATGGATTTATATAATGATTTACAACTAGAGGAATCCCTAAATGTTAGAAAATTAATCCCATGATTGTTATCATTGGAGATATTGATGGTGTGATGAGTGAATATGTGATTACCCTAGTATTCCATTGCCACTATTTGATGAGAATCACTTTATCCACAATCCAGATGATGATGGTCATCCTTGAGGTGACAAGGGATGGCTTCTATATCACTTTGGAGAGACAACAGTTAGCTAGCTAATGCCACATCGCCTAGTTTCCTCTTGTGAGGGCCATGTAGGGCCCATTTTGGTCATGATATCCGGGAATGGAGATACTTTTGGTGTCTTGAACATGATCATCAAGAAATTCATGGAATATGGAACACCCGTTATCCCTTACATCACATTTTGAGAGAGTCTTGAACTCATTTGAAAATTTAACCATAATATAAGTATGTATTTATTTAATTAAACAGAAAATATATATATATATAGATATAGATATAGATATATATATTTTTATCTGAATTGGTCTAATCCTATTATTGATACAAAAATTACAGAGAGGTCTTAGCCTCCAAAGTTCTTGTCCAGTGAAGCGGCAATCTGTCAGGTAAAAACCTTAAAAATAGCCAGAAATTATCAAAAACTGGACCAAAAACCCTGTTGAGACACTGACAAGCATTGAAAAGCCGCCCACGCAGGGGAAACCGGCTATGAGACATAATAGAAGAGATAAAATATGGTAGAAAATATGACCCGAAGCACAAAAAAGCAGACCCAGACTTGCAATTAACCGTCAAAAACCTGAAGGTGGAAGAGCTTTCAGGAAACCTGTTAGTCAGAGGGCTTTTCTTCAATGATACGGCAGCCATAGTCTTGGGTGTCTTCATCCTGCATCTGGCAATCGTCGTTGTCCGTGGAACCTCCATCCTTAACATTACTCGGGCTACCAGGGGTGCATTTTCCAGGGACCTCGCTACTGCAGATATCCGCTCGCTTCAGATTGAAGAAAGGAGGAGTGAGCAGTAAATCGTTGAAGCATTTCTCCTTAGGCTCACCCAAAGCCTGAATATTCTTCTGCGCGGTATCAGCATGAATATCAATAGTGATATTGGAAATCATGGTGGCGTTGCAATTGGCACAAGGAAAGCGGAATTGAGCATTGTGGGAGTGAGCAGGGGGGGAAGAAAGAGAAGGCATGGTTTGGGTGAAGCCCTGGTCAGAAAGAGTGTGCTCAGACCTCTGGCCTCGGCCACTCCGAGTAGCAGGATAACACCCAGTGAGAAACTCAGAGGAGTGAGAGGTCGAACCAGAGTTGGAGGAGGAGGGCAGACAGGCAGTCTGTCCACGACTAGCCCCTCTTCTGGATCTCATACGATGGCGGATTCTCGGCATATTGCAGTTGGCAGTCGGGGTATAGTGCGAATCATCTAAGCAGAGACGGGGAGCATGGACCTCAAAAGACGGAAAGGGGGTATTAGCCAAAGGAGCAGAGTCACAATCAAAATGCGAAATGGACCGGGAATTGCAGAGAGGGCTGCGAGTGAAATGGATACCAGGCGCCAACTCAAAGCAGCAGATAAGAGCACATCTCTTTCCAATGCCAGACCAAGACCAAGGCTCAGCTGCCGCCTTGGAACAGCTAGCCTGCAGAAGAAGAGAAAAAATGCAGCGAGAGTGAGGCTCCATGTTAGAAATGCTATTAGGGTGTCTTGGGAGGATGTGCTGCGTTAATGCGGCATTAAAAATGAGAGCAGGGTTGTAAATACAGAGAAGTGCAATGAGCTGGGTGGCGGTGGCACCAATCCACACGCCAACCCGCCATATCTCCCCACGTGCCAACGTACAGGGCTTCTTAAACACCCGCATCCGAGGTAAAAGGAAAAAAATATTAATATTATAATAATTATTAATTTTATTAAAAATATATATAAAATATAAAATTACAATAGTTTTTTTTTATCTATTTAAAAGTATAAAATTATAATAGCATCTAAACAAAATAATAAATTTTTTATAAAAAAATAAACATCTTAATAAATAAAGTAAAAAAATATGATGACATGGTCATTGGTTCATTGTTTATTGAAATAAATATTTATATTAACAATTGTGGACTTAAATGGAAAGCATTCAAAATACCTATATATATATATATATGATCTTAAAATATGATTATATTGTTTCGTAAATTTATATTAAAAGGAAAAAGAAAGCCATATTACATAACTTTAAAACTTTAAATTATATATATTTTTAGTTATAGTTAAATTTGAAATAGATTAAACTAAAAATTATTTCAAATATAATTATTAAAAAGGATATTGTTTTTGAAGTAATAAAAAAAATACATTATTCAATTGAGAATTAAATTCCACTTTATATGGAGAGTCTAATAACATATCATATTGAAGAAAAACATTACCAACAATCAATAAATGAGAAATATAATGGCCAACTATATAGACTATATAATGCTTTATTCAATTGGAAGGCATGCCTTACAAGTATGAAGTTGTCTTTAAGTGTTACTTTTTGGAGTTTCCCTTGGATTTTTAGCACGATTATGATAGAAAGCAATTGTGGATTTTTATTGTTGTTGTTGTTTAAATTAGTTTTTTGATTGCATATATGAATTCAGCACATTAAAAAACCCTTGGGAACTTCTATTGTGCAAATTTCACATATTAAACTTGTGATTTCAATGAATCTCTGCCATATTCTAAAAAATTCAATATGAAAATAAACAAAAAAACTTTTCAAAAAGTCACACTTATAGACATCTAAATGATATCATCATAAATCACTTGTAAAATTCACAATTTAGATAAGAAAATAAAACAGAAAACTTTTCAAAAAATCACACTTGAAAACAACTCGAATAAGTACTACAATGGATATCTAAATAATATGATTGCAAATTACTTGGAAAATTTCCTAAAAATTCACCAATGCATGGAACATCAGAAATTTGTTATCATAAATTTAGTAAGATATCAATATATTGTATGTATTGTGGCATAAGTTAATAATGACACTAGGATGATTACTAGAGATTTTGAATATTTATGTATTTATGAGGACATCCAAATATAGCTTCAACAAAGAAAAAGATGAGATTTTTAATTGAAATTTATGATTTAGTTGAAATGAGAAACACATGAATTAAACACTCTTCTAAAGATATGTGTTGTAGTGTAGATTGAAAATTATTACCTGTAAATTAAAATTAAAATTTTAATATATATATATATATATAGATATATATTAATTTACATTAAAATTTTATGGTAATAATTTTTTATGAATGTAAATTTATTTTCTCTTTGGGTATATCAAAATTCGGGAAAACTAAAATTTCTTAAAATAAGAACCTTATTTACATTGTAAATTTTTAAAAATAAAGTTTGCAACTCCACTTTATTATCTTTGATATGGTACTTGGTTAAGGTAGATTTATGATAATTATACACATAAACATATAGTGTGTCAATACAAAACTAAATAAGAAAATAATTGGACATCTCTTTCATTTTGATTCACATACCACTAAAATGTTTTAATCATAATTTTTATTTTCAGTTATTTGTATAATATATACTTAGTTTACATTGAGATATTGATTTAAGAGTTGTTTTTAGTGATACTTTAAAGGTAAAATCTTGTATTTTGTTATTTAAAATAGTTTTTTTACTATATATATGGATTTAACTCCTAGAAAAACCCTAGTGAACTTCCATTGTGCACGAAACATCGATTGTGCAGGGTTATCCATCAATCTTGTGATTTCAATATCAATCTTGTGATTTCCAGAAATTCTAGCTCGATTTTAGAGAAATTACTAAAGACAACTCGTATTGATTTATCCTACTACCCCACACCCATATATTCCATATGTCAACTTAGTGTTAAATAAGGAAATAAGTGTAGGTATCCTTTTTTTTTAGATACACCCAATTAAATTTTTTTAATCATAAGGTATTTTTTTGGTCAATTTTTTTTATATAATAATTACACTCTAAATATCTAATATTCACATTTTTATTAATATATTTTCAATACTACTTCATATTAAATAATGGAGTTATACATTCCATTATTCCATAAATTAGAAAGAAAATATTAATTAAATGAAAAATATCCTTATTTTATTTATTTATAGTTCACCTTGAATTTCTTTTTGTCATTAATATTTTTTTATATTTCATCTATAAACATTCTATTAAGGATTAAATAATTTTCACTTAATCCTTATATCATAGAGTCTAAAATAATTATTAACATAGGAAAACATATTTTAAATTCAATTAGTTTTTTTTCAAGTATGTGAAGTTGATATAAAATTAATTTAAATATTATCAAATTAAATTATTTTTATTTATATCTCTATATAAATATGTATAGAGTTTATATTGGAATATATTAGTTGATATGAATATTCTAATATCTCATCCAAGGTTTGTATTGGAACTTTTTTAAATAAAAAAATTACACATCTTCCTAATATTCAAAAGAAAAAATATAACAATTTCTTTTAAATTAGTTTATATCTCACAAATTCAAATAAAATTATTTTAATTATTATGAATATTGAAATAATTATTTTCCTTATAATCACAACATTAATATAATTCTAAATATCATGTATCAATTTCATCCAATTAAGCACATTCCTTGTACTAAAGAAATAAAATGCAATTTAATTTTTTTATGATTATTTTTTGTAATCTAAATACATTTATTATTTTTTAATGTAATATTAATAACAACATATAAGTATACTAATATATAGAGAATTTATCAAAGAAAAAATAAATTTGGTAAATTTTGTTAGGAACATTTATTATACTACTATCCATAAAATATATATATATATATATATATATATAGATATATATATTTCTTATTAAATTTTCATTTTCTCTTTTTTATACCTATCCAATACATACTAAAATATATGTTTTATTTATGATTAATATTTAAAAAATAATAATATGTTAATTGCCAAATTTATATTAAAATATAGAAAGGATTGTACATTTTTTTGAGATTAGATGACAAAAGAAAAGTTATGAATGAAATCCAATTATTTTTCTTTCAATATTTTTTTTTAGTTTATTTTAAATTAAATTGTTAAAAATAAATATTAAAATATTTTATTTATAACTTTTTAATATAGTGGGAAAAAATCATATTTGTGTTATCAATCCAATTGTCATATACTGTTACCTCTTAATGCATGTGGACTCATTTTTATTATTCAAGGAAAAATACAACCTGTTATCATTGGTAGTAGGTAAAAGTGCATATTTTCTTTATAAAAATGATTAACAAATTTTGTGTTATATTTTATATTTATTTAAACACTATATCTTATATTTAATTATTATTATTATTAGTTTTTGTATATATTCAAGTTACAAAAAGTATTTTATATAACATAAAAATGATAAATTTATTTTTATATGATTTTTTTTATTTATTATTTTTGTGTATGAGTTTTTGTGTATAAGGAAAACTAAGTAAATTTTAATTCATAAAATTATACTGTGTTTTTATTTTATTTTTAAATGACATTTCACAATTTAATATTAAATATTGTTTTTAACTTTCAAGATTATCATTTAACACTTTTAACATTAATAGTAATAATAATAATAAATTATATCAAAATTTCAATTTTATAAAAAATAAAAATAAAAAAATTACAGAAACCAATATCATATTATTAATATATAATATGTATATATATCTTTAAATTTTGGCCTAGCTAAAAGCTGAAATTGAAATACAATAAGATAAAATATTATCATAAAATTATATAAATCTTATCATTTAATTTTTTGGCAGGCTATATATGAAATGCAAACAATATTACTAAATAATTTTGCCTTATTTCAAATTAAAAGATAATTTGAAAGATTTTTTTTTTTAACTTTTAATTTGTTAATAATTTTTTTCTTTATATTATTTTTTATTTTAAAATTTCATTTTTTTAAATACGTTTTAAATATTAAATTTTAAATTATAGTGTTTTAAAAATTACCAAGCTATAATAATAATAATAATAAATAAAAAGCAAAAAAACACAAAAATTTCATAATATAGAAAAACTAAAAAACAACAAAAGCACACAAACTCTAAAATAATGGAAATTCAAATGTGAAAGAAATAGACCGTTAAGAATCTTCTTCGCTTAGAAAAAATAGGACAGTTGCCAGAAGTGGAAGTGGCAGATTTGCCTAAAATAGAAATAATTAGGATGGATGAGTTGGTAATGGGAGTGAAAGCCGTGAATAAAGTATATCTGTTGATCTGGAAAAAGCTAAAGAAAACGGAAGTATCCGTTGATCTCGGAAAAAGCCGAACAAAACCGAAGAGGTACAGAGAATCAGGGATATCATTTTTAGTTTTTACGTTGAAGGAAAAGGACGCGGAAACACATATAATTTCAAATCTCCACCCTCTTTCTTCCTCATTCCGTTGTGGTATGTTTTGTGTGAAGTGCCTCCATTTTTGTGTGTTGACAGAAGAGGACGACAACGGGTTGGAAGCATTGTTGATGAATTCTCTTTCTATTCTATTGATGAGCACAATGAATTTGGCTCATCAGCTCCCGAACATCATCAGCTCTATGCAATCAATGCTCTCTCTTGATTCACAGGAACCGCTTACAGGAGAGTTTATGACAGAACCCACTTTCTTGATTCACAGGAACCGCTTACAGGAGAGTTTGTGACAGAACCCAGAGGGGAGAGTTGTCATGTTCCGATGCGCTCTTGTTGCTGCCTTTTACCCAAACTGTTTTTGGGCTGTTATTTTTTACTACTCCAAATTGTTTCCGGGTATTTTATTTATTTATGCTGTGTTTATTTAAATTTAATGTAATTTGTTGTTAATGTAAACTTGTTGTTCGCATTTACTCTTTACTTCATGTTCTTTAATTAATTTAAAGACTCTCTATTTCATTTTCTTTAATTAGTTAACCTCCCTCAAACAGGCCTTCTGGCCTTCTTGCTTTCTGGCCTTTTTTTCTTTAATTAATTAGTTATCTTGTTCGATTTAGGTTTATTTTTGAGTTGGCTTTCAAATTTGTGTGCTCCGTTCCGCTTCTAGAGCCAGAATAAACTAGTTTTTAGGTGTCACTTCTTTTTAATATCATGGCAGTTTAATTTAATCTAAAATTCATTGAGTTTTTTATATCAATTTCAACCAGGCCGCCCGGGATAGAAATATGGATTTTGAGGATCTTTCCTATGCATGTATAAACATTTTTTTTTTATTGAGCTATTGATGCCAATTTGAATTAGTCGACTTAGTATCGAAATCTTAAGACTCTTTTTTGATGAAATACGAGAGTTATTTAATTACTTTAGAGGTTGTGCAATACTACCTTCATTTCCATTTTCATGTGCAACCAAACTTCATCTAATTCGTCCAGTTTCCACTAGACTCGAACTGATGTATCGCTCCACCTTCCCAGCATCTTCCTTCCACATTCCTCTACATTGTATTTTCATTGTTTTTGCATTTGACTCGTGAGATGTATCCTCTCGGCAAAGCTCTTCAGCGCTCCTTAGTGTCAAAACTATTAAAAAAAATTATAGGGTTACGTTTTGGAAGATTGTTAGGTTAAGACCATTTTACTCGTTGCCAAAGCATCTATTATTATAGTTTTGAAGTAAATTTAACGTGATGTTATCCAGTCCTTTAATAAGGTTTTTATATATTTTAGCTAAAGTGGATAAGCAATTCTAGCAATTTGTAGTTCACTTGAATATATTTTATGTTTCAGTATGAATGAAAAATTAATTTATGAATCTAGTTTAAATTAAACTAGAGTAAAATTTAGATTAATATTAACTAAACTAATTAAAATAATTGATGAAAAAAAAATAGAAATGTGGAGAAGATCTTTTATTTAGTAACTTTAATTTTTTCTACCTTAATGTATTATAGTCACTTTCTTATGGTGAGGTGAAGTCAATTCAAAATTTATTATGAGATATATTTAAAGTGTATCACATTTCCTCAAAGAATTTGTATAAAATATATATATTATTAAGGTGTGTTTTTTTCACATTAGGAACTAAGAGAGAGAGAAAGAGGGGGATAGAGAGAGAGGGGGGAGAGATATAGAGAGAGGGAGGGAGGGAGACAGAGGGGAGGGAGACAGGGGGGAAGGGAGACAAGGGGGATGGAAACAGAGGCAGGGGGAAGAAAGGGGGAGGGGGAAGAGAGAGAGAGAGAGGGTGAGAAGGGATGGGGGGAGAGAGAAAGTGAGCAGGGGAGGGCCGGCTGGGGGAGGCTGAGGGAGGGGAGGCAAGAGAGAGAAATAGGAGGGGAGGAGGATAGATAGGGAGGGGGGAGAGAGAGTATGGGGTTAGGTGGGGAGGCTAAGGGAGGAAAAGGGAGGGAGGGGAAGCAAGAGAGAGAAAGAGTAGGGGAGGCAAAGAGAGAGGGAGGGGGGGAGAGAGATAGGGTGTGATGTGGAGACAGAGAGAGAGAGAGAGAGTGGGGGGGGAGGGAGAGAGGGGGGATGGTGAGGGAGGAAGGGGGGTGGGGCGAGACGCAACAATGAGAGAGAGATATTGAGAGATAAAGAGAAAGGGAGAGATATATAGAGAGGGTGAATGAGAGAGAAAGGGAGCGAGTGAGAGAGAAAGAGAGAGGGAAGGAGAGAGAGAAAGAGAGATAGAGCTAGAGACAGAGAGGGATGCGGGAGAGAGAGCGGGGGGGAAGAAGACTGAGAGAGGGGAGAGGGAGGTAGAGGAATGGAGGGTGGGGGGGAGAGAGGGGGAAGGTTAGAGAAAAACAAAGGAGAGATAAAGAGAGTGCGGGGGAAGGGGGGGGGAAGAGAGAGAGAGAGAGAGAGTCCAGGGAAGAGAGAGAGTGAGAGACAAACATAGAGAGAGAGTGGGAGGGAGAGGGAGAGAGAGAGTATGTGTGTGAGAGAGAGAGAGAGGGGCGGGGAGGGAGAGAGAAAGAGGGGGATAAAGGGGGATGAAGATAGAGAGGGAGAGAGAGACACAGAGAGAGAGCATGGAGAGGCATGGGGAGGGAGGAAGAGAGAGTATAAGGAAAGGAGAGAAAGAGAGAGAGAGTGAAGGGCATAGGGAGAGATAGAGAGATATAGGGGCAGAGGGAGACATAGAGAGAGAGAGGGGAGTGAAAGAGACAACGAGGTGGAGGGAGAGAGGGGGCCAGAGGGGGAGAGATAAGGATATACAGGGGAATAGAGAGGGAGGGGGTGAGAGAGAAGGGAGAGGGAGAGAGGGGGGAGGAGAGGGGGAGAGAGAGGGAGGGGAAGTGTGTGTGTGTGTGTGAGAGAGAGAGAGAGAGAGAGAAGGGGAGGGATAGAGGGAGAAGGAGAGAGGGGCGGGGAGGGAGAGGGAGGGAGATAGAGAGAAAGAGAGAGGTGAGGCGAGAGAGAGAGGATGGTGAGAGAGAAATATAGAAAGATAGAGAGGGAGACAAAGAGAGAGGCTAGAGAGAGAGAGGGGGGAGAGATATTGATAGAGGGGAGAGGGAGGTAGAGGAATGGACATCGGGGGACAGAGGGGGGAGGCAGAAATGGAGAGGGGGGGAGAGAGACAAAGGAGAGGGAGGGAGACAGGAAGAGAGGGAGGAGGGGAGGGCGAGAGAGGGAGGGGTAGATACAAATAGAGGAGAGATAAAGAGAGTTAGGGGGAGGGGGGGAGAGAGAGAGAGAGAAAGAATGGGGGAGAGAGAGGGAGAGAGAGAGAGAGAGAGTGGGGAAGAGACATAGAGATAGAAAGAGAGAGAGACCGACATAAAGAGAGAGTGGGAGGGAGAGGGATAGAGAGAGGGATAGGGATAGAGGGAGAGGGATAAAGAGAGTGAGAGGGAGAGAGAGAGAGGAAGGGAGGGTGAGAGATAGAGTGGGGAAGGGAGATGGAGAGAGAGATATGGGTGGGGAGGGAGAGAGAAAGAGGGGGGGGGGGAAGGGGGATGGAGAGAGAGAGCGAGGGAGGGAGAGAGAGAGATAGAGAGAGAGCATAGGGAGGGAGGAAGAGAGTATAAGGAAATGAGAGAGAGAGAGAGATAGAGAAGGGCAGAGGGAGAGACAAAGAGAGAGATGGGAGTGAGAGAGAGAAAGAGGAGCAGGGAGAGAGGGGGAGATAGGGGGAGATATAGGGATATATAGGGAAAGAGAGCGAGGGGGTTATAGAGAGAGAAGGGAGAAGAAGAGAGGGGGGAGGATAAGAGGGTGAGAGGGAGGGAGAGGTAGAGGGAGAGAGAGAGGGGAGGATTGAGGTAGAGGGAGAGGGAGAGTGAGAGAGAGGGGGGAAGGTGGTAGAGAGAGGGATGGAGAGAGAGAGAGAGAGAGAGATTGGTGGAAGGGGAGAGTGGGGTGGTGGGGGGAAGGAGAGTGAGAGAGTGAGAGAGAGAGAGAGAGCATGGAAGAGAGTTGGCACAGTGTTAAAGAGAGAGAGGGAGAGTGGGGGATATATATATATATATATATACACAAAGATAGAGAGGGGGAGGGAGCGGGGGGAGAGAGAGAGAGATAAAGAGAGGGAGAGAGAGAGAGAGAAGTGGGGAGGGAGATAGAGAGAGAGGGAGAGAAAGAGAAATAGCGAGAGAGAGAAGGGGGGGCGGTGAGGAATAGAGATAAATATAAATGGGGGGTGAGTCTGTGTGAGAGAGAGAGAGAGAACAAAGGGGGTGGTTAAAGAGGTAGAGGGAGGTGGGGATGAAGAAGTGTTGAGATATGGATAGATGGATGGTGGGAGGGAGGGTGGGAGGCTTGGGGTGAGAGAGTGGGAGAGGGAAAGGGAGAGTGGGCGAGGAAGTGAGATAGGGAAGGATGGAGAGGTAAGGGAGAGGGGATATAGATATATATATAGCGAGAGTGACATAGGGGGATAAAGAGTGGTAGGGTTGGAGAGAGAGAGTGAGTGGAATATATGTGTGTGTGTGTGTCTGTGTGTGTGTGTGTCTATATATATATATATATATATATAGAGAGAGAGAGAGAGAGAGAGAGAGGAAGGGCGAGAGGGCTGATGGGGGAGACGATGTGGGAGAGTGGGAGTGAAACATGGATAGGTAAAGTGTGAAGGGATATATATAGAGGGAGAATGTGAGACAAGAGTTAGGGAGGAAAAGAGCCAGGGAGAGACAAAAGAGAGAGGGAGGGAGCAGGAAGGAATAAGAAAAACAAATGAAGGTATGGGGACGGTGGGAGTGGATTTGGTAGTTAGGTAGATGTAAAGAATAATTGGGGGTACAATGGAGGAGAGAAAGAGAGTGAGAGACAAAGAGAGGGTGAGGGGGGCGGGGGACGGCGACGGGGGGAGAGGGCGTGAGCAATAAAATTAGGGGGGAGGTGGAGGAGGATTCTTGAGAGAGGTGAAGGGGAGTGTGCATGCGAGAAAGGGAGAGATAGAGATAATGAGATTGGTGGTTAGTAATAATACAATAGGTCGATACCATTGGTTATAAAAATACCATGAATCTCCCCGTTTCTACTTTTTCCTACTCAATAATATAAATTGATTTTATATTTTCTTTAATTTTACCCACATTCACTTAATAAGACCCTTTATATTAATTATACATTGACACTTCCAAATATTACTCTTTCCACTAATATGATAGCTAAATGATTGTATTAATTGATCCCCATTTTCCTTACAAAATATCCTATGGGAATCAAACAGGGCATTCAATCAATGACTATTCGAAAAATAAAAAATTACATGGTCAAACCTCTCCAGGTTGAAAAATCATTAATCAGCCTCATCCATGCACTCTTAGTTAACTTTACAATTTTCATGTTAAAGTGAACTTATATCAATTCATTTCCAATTGTGCTTACATCACGAATGGATTCATGTGCCATCGTAGAAAGACACTACTATGAGGGTTGTAATTCAAGGGCACTACTATGGAGGCCATAATTGGAGTGGCATCCCTATGATATACCATACATAACACATTCCATTATTACTTGTATTTCTATTTGATTCTTGATAAAGGTGGTAAGTAGTCATGGAAAGTGTCACTCTCTTATCATCGTCCTTTGAAATAGTTTGGAAAACATTTATGGAGGTTTATGCCACTAAAATAATGATAAAGTAAAAAAAATCCATAATAATATATAAAAAAATAGAAAAATACAAGATATGGTTGGGAACATAATTAGCTCATGGGGAAAAACCTATTAAGAGCTCTATCCACCAGATTAGCCATCACCTGGTAGTTAGAGCACTTGATCCTACCCAAATAAAAATAAATCCTTGTATTTTCCGAACCTTTATGAGAAATAAATCACCATTTTTAAGTTGTATTAGAGTGGTGGAAATAGCACGCCAATAAAAGGGGTCACTCGTGTCTCCATTATTGATCCCTTTGTACATATATACACTCTATATGTTGGACATCAAGTAGTTGGTCTCTTGGCTATGTCACCTAACCCTTAACTCTTTCCCAACGCATTGCCACCCTCTACAGTTGTGCCCATGGACTAATGGATTGACCTAGGAATTTTAACTTCCTCTTGGGTGTTTGAAACACATAGTACAGTTATCCAAGTATTCATCGTAAATATAAGAGAGGGAAGGTATTGGTTGTTACGATAACTTTAATTATGGTCCTTTGCGTTGCCTCTATGATTTTATTTACCTAATTATCAATTTACATAAACTTTATTATAAGGATATTTTGTGATATGTTTGACATCACAGTAGCAGAGGATGTTACAGGTGATTTCCTTACCTCCTTACTAGTGGACTAGAAGTTCTAATATCGAAAGTATAGAGAGGTAGATTTACTTTGGTAATGCAATTTTCAATACCTATGATACATAATTTGGCTAATAACTTTCCATTGCCACTATTTGATGAGAATAACTTTATCCACAATCCAGATGATGATGGTCATCCTTGAGGTGACAAGCGATGGCTTCTATATCACTTTGGAGAGACAACACTTAGCTAGCTAATGCCACATCACCTAGTTTCCTCTTGTGAGGGCCATGTAGGGAAAATTTTGGTCATGATATCCTGGAATGGAGATGCTTTTCGTGTCTTGAACATTATCATCAAGAAATTTGTGGAATATGGAACACCCTTTAGCCCTTACATCACATTTTGAGCCAGTCTTGAACTCATTTGAAAATTTAGCCATAATATAAGTATGTATTTATGTAACTAAAAGGAAAAAAATATTAATATTATAATAATTATTAATTTTATTAAAAAAAATATATGAAATATAAAATTACAAATAGTTTTTTTTTAATCTGTTTAAAAGTATAAAATTATAATAGCATCTAAACAAAATAATAATTTTTTTATAAAAAAACAAACATCTTAATAAATAAAGTAAAAAAAATATGATGACATGGTCATTGATTCATTTTTTATGGAAACAAATATTTATATTAACAATTGTGGACTTAAATGGAAAACATTCAAAATACATATATATATGATCTTAAAATATGATTGTATTGTTTCATAAATTTAGATTAAAAGGAAAAAGAAATCCATATTACATAACTTTAAGACTTTAAATTATATATATTTTTAGTTATAGTTAAATTTGAAATAGATTAAACTAAAAATTATTTCAAATATAATTATTAAAAGGAATATTATTTTTGAAATAATAAAAAAATACATTATTCAATTGAGAAGTAAATTCCACTCTATATGGAAAGTCTAATAACATATCATATTGAAGAAAAACATTACCAACAATCAATAAATGAGAAATATAATGGCCAACTATATAGACTATATAATGGTTTATTCAATTGGCATGCATGACTTACAAGTATGAAGTTGTCTTTTAAGTGTTACTTTTTGGAGTTTCCCCTGGATTTTTAGCACAATTATGATAGAAAACAATTGTGGATTTTGTTTTTTTTTTGTTGTTTTTTAAATTAGTTTTTTTATTGCATATATGAATTCAGTGCATTGGAAAACCCTTGGGAACTTCTATTGTGCAAATTTCACACATTAAACTTGTGATTTCAAGGAATCTCTGCCGGATTCTAAACAATTCAATATGAAAATAAACAGAAAAATTTTTCAAAAATTCACACTTATAGACATCTAAATGATATCATCATAAATCACTTGTAAAATTCACAATTTACATTATAAAATAAAATAGAAAACTTTTCAAAAATTTGCACTTGAAAACAACTCAAACAAGTACTACCATGGATATCTAAATAATATGATTGCAAATTACTTGGAAAATTTCCTAAAAATTCACCAATGCATGGAACATCACAAATTTGTTATCATAAATTTAGTAAGATATCAATATATTGTATGTATTGTGGCTTAAATTAATAATGACATTTGGATGATCACTAAATATTTTGACTATTTATGTATTTGTGAGGACATCCAAATATAGCTCCAAGAAAGAGAAACATGAGATTTTTAATTGAAATTTATGATTTAATTGAAATGAGATAAACACTCTTCTAAAGATATGGGTTATAGTGTAGATTGAAAATTATTACCGTAAATTAAAATTAAAATTTTAATATATATATATTTGTTATATATAAAAATTTTATGGTAATAATTTCTTTATGAATGTAAATTTATTTTTTTCTTTGGGTATATCAAAATTCGGGAAAACTAAAATTTCTTAAAATAAGAACCTTATTTACATTGTAAATTTTTAAAAATAATGTTTGCAACTCCACTTATTATCTTTGATATGGTACTTGGTTAAGGTAGGTTTATGATAATTATACACATAAACATGTAGTGTGTCAATAAAAAACTAAATAAGAAAATAATTGGACGTCTCTTTCATTTTGATTCACATACTGTTAAAATGTTTTAATCATAATTTTTATTTTCAGATATTTTTATAATATATTCTTAGTTTACATTGAGATATTGATTCAAGAGTTGTTTTTAGTGAGACCTTTTGGACTTTTCAGTCTGGACAGACATATTGAAGGTAAAATCTTGTATTTTTTTATTTAAACTAGTTTTTTTACTCTATATATGTATTTAACACCCAGAAAAGCCCTAGTGAACTTGGATTGTGCACAAAACATCGATTGTGTAGGGTTATCCATCAATCTTGTGATTTCAATATCAATATTGTGATTTCCATAAATTACAACTCTATTTTAGAGAAATTACTAAACACAACTCATATTGATTTATGCTACTACCCCACACCCATATATTCCATATGTCAACTTAGTGTTAAATAAGGAAATACGTGTAGGTATTTTTTTTAGATACACCCCATTAAATTTTTTTAATTATAAGTTATTTTTTGTTAACCCTTTTATATAATAATTACACTCTCAATATCTAATATTCACTTTTTTATTAATACATTTTCAATAATGTAATATACGGCTCAACCCTATGTATTTATGCTTGTAAATAAAACTTACATTATTTTATTTTTATTTATTATTATCAAGAAACGGTTGAACGAATTCTTGAATTGTTTGTAAACTAATATGCATGGCGTCTTGATGGTATGACAAGCTGTTTATATACCGACCCAATAACCTTCTTGTTAGCATGATAAATGGAATTAGAACCATCCTTGAACTCTGCTACGTGGTTGCATTCGAGTCAAGAAATACTGGTTTTTTTTGTGTTGATGGCCCTGGTATCGCTCTTGGCCCTGCGAGGAAATGCAAGGAAGTTATTTGATGGTTTCACTGCTACCATTTTCTATGAGTCTTGTCTCTCTAGAACGATGCTTGTAGGTTCAATAGGCATGTCAATGAGCTTCGGGTCTTTAGTGGCCACAGGAATTGAGCTTGAATGTTGCAGTTATTGATTATAAGGCCACTGTGGAGTTTTCTGCAACAACAACAATCATGAAGACGATAAAATCATGGAAACACTGTCATGAAGATGATGGCATCATGGAAATAAGTGAAAGGAAAACGTGAAAGAGAACAAAGGTTGTGTTGTTCAAATGGAAGATTTGCTTAAAACGATAAGTATATTTCTTTAAAATAATTTCAGAGTTTATTTACGTGGAGGAAATATGAAAAGTTATGTTTTTTGTCTTTCTAAAAAAAATCACTTGTGTGTGAAAAACTATAAGAATATAGATTGTTCTTTTGGAAACATTTACTTGATTCTTGTGCATTGAAAGAGAGATTAATCTTCTTTTAATTTTGGAAGATAAGTTGTAAAATTAATCTACTTAAAAAATTTACAATGTTATCTAGATAGTGGGTAATCACTATTATGATGTTTTTGGAAGAGTTAAGTATTTTAATACTTGAAAATATTTAATGAGTTCAAGGATACGATAAGGAGTTTTCATGAAAATAACTCTTGAAATTTTATGTATATGGAGAACTTATGCTAGTTTTCTTAGTAAATAAAGTATATCACTGCCAGTAGATAAATATTGGCATTATGTTAAAATTTTAGAAAGATGTATGTATATATGCATCTTATGTAAGAAAAGGTAGGACGTTCTTTATTTTTATAAAAGGTCTATCTAGCTCTTATGCCCAAATTAGTTATGGTACTTTATTTTTAAAATATATTTTCTTGATTAGATTAAAGAGGGTAACTTTTTAATAAAAATATTTACATAATATTGTATAACAAAGAAAATAGAAGACACATACCTTATTTTAAAAAGGGATTTTGTACTCATCTAGTTTAGGAAATGAGAACAAATCCAAGGTATTTTCTTGAGAATGAATATAGATTAAAGAGGATAACTCTTGAAATATTTTCATGGGTAGTGAAGAAGAAAAGAAAAGCTTCTCACATTAAAATTCAATACATTAACCATGTTGTAAATAGTAATTATTTCATAAATCCATGGATAGTTTACCATGGTATTGGTAAAGATTAATGGATTAATAAATCCATGGGTATTTTTTCCATGGTGTTGATGGAGATTAATTATTTCATAAAACCATGGGTAGATTACCATGGTGTTTGCAAATATTAGTTATTTAATAAATCCATGAATAGATTACCATGGTGTTGGTAAAGTTAAGTTATTTAATAAGTTCATGGTTAAAGGAACTAATCAGTTATATTCCTTTAGATGAACAAACTAAGTGATTAATTTTATATTATCATGATTACGATGTTAATTCCTTTTGGAGGAAGATCATGCATAAGCATGCAACATATGTATTAGCTTTTATTGAAAAATAATATACATATTTGTATGTAGAAATATAGCTTGTAATATTAAACTACATTGAATATGATTGTTTAGTATAATCTTTGGAAAAGAAGACATGTATTTATATTCCTAATTGCATAATTTCTACAAAAAGAAAACATATGTTTACATGCTCACTAGCATTGAGATTTTCTTTGGGAAGACTCGTGAAGGAGGTTATGTGCTTTTTTGTGTAAGCACTCCTTCAGGGAGACTCTTTTGGAATCGATATGCATTTGCAGGCATGGGACCAACATTTGTTATGTTAGCTTGCATTCCATGCACTAAAAGTAATAGCTTAAGGATTAACTATTTTGATTAAATTTATGTAAATCAAATGCATAAATATCTTAACTGATGTATCAGTCTATTTTAAAGAAAATCTTGGGAGATGTAGCCATTGTCTTGCAGGAATGTGTGCTTATGCGATGGAAACATTAATTATTGTGATGACTTATAACCAGCACATATGAGGTATGTGTTGTTAAAGGGAGAATGTCAAGGTACCTTACTTGCTTGTCATGAATATACATGAGTAGATGGAGAACCTACTATAGTACAGATATGTGAAAGGATTGATTAATACTTTATGAATCTTGACATCATTTTATGTTGAAGGCATCATAGCAGGGAATGATGGTGACATGTACAAAGGAATATTATGCTTGTCATGTACAAAGGAAAAGTATGCTTGTCCTGGTGGCAGGTAAATGATTAAGGTTCATGCATATGAGTGCGAGTTGCAGGAAGGTCCAATGTACAATGGTCCATTGTAGGTGCATCCATGCCACCAAGATGTGAAGATATGAAGATATGAAGACCAGAGGGTAAATGGTATCATATTTATTATAATGGCTTTAAGCTAGATATTTGTATAATTCCTTGTAAGATTTATGAACGATGGTTAAGGGATGGTCTCCCTTATAAGCCATTGAATGAGGGTTGATCACCCTCACGAGCGTTTAATAATAAAATTAAACGTTTGCTGGTTTTCACCCTATGGGGTTTCCAGGGTATATTGGTGTTCAATGATGTGTTTGATTATTGTGTCAAGTTGATGGTGTTGATCCTTTTCTTGTTATGATGTTCATAATGGCGAGTATGTGATGACTATAAGAGTGATGCAATGAATGGAAGGTTACATCATACAGTATTCTGTTAATGTACTATAATGGAGATTGTTAATGGTTAAGGAGCTTACTATTCTTATTCTAAAAGTTACACTAGGAAATGGTAAACATTCTATGTAATGATGAGTAAGGAATATTTAATGGTGAATGGTTAGTTACCCATGAGTAACATGTTTAAATTTTTTTATCTCCTTACCTTTCCATGTGAAGTTAACAGTGTATGTTACAAGTGGTATCAAAGCTAAAGGTTGCAGCACTGGTGCCTTTGGGATTTGTTAAAGAAATTTAGGTATGTTATAAACTAATTCTAAAGAGATATGAGTTGAAATGTGCATCTATGAAGGAAGGCATCACATCTCTAATCCAGGTTGAATAAAGAGTTTCAAGAGATAAGTATTATTATATTTCTTTTCTTGAAACACTAGTTGTTGCATTTATGGAAAATACACTGTTTATAAAGTAAATAACTGTTGAGTTCGAGTTTCTTTAAAAAGGATATGTATTTTCTATGTACATAAAACTTCTATTGTTGTGTTGAAGCTTCCTTGAAAAGAGTTAGGAATTTGGTTTCTTGAAAATTTCACTAATATACATTTGATTCTTCATGAGAGAAATATGTATATTTTGAAAATAAATCTTGCATGTGAATCTTGCAACTAAAAGAGACAAATATAGAGTAAAACGTGGTTTTACTGAATATGTAAGTTTGTGTATTTTCATACCAATAGGCCTTGTGCCATGATATGTAGGCATGCATAGGAATTTTATGTAAAAAGAGAGTATGTGGTTATTTAGCTAAAGCTTCCTGAAAAAAGATGGTAATTCTTAAAGATATTTCATGGGTTGAGAGATAGGTTAATGAGTTTTTTTTTCTTGGAAAAGAAGTCATGAAGAACTATGTTAGTTTCTCATAATACCTTCTTGGAGAAAGTTTATGTTGAATCTTGTGTGAAAAGAACACTTTCTTCTTGGGGAAATATTATGTTGTTCTTATAGAAAAGAATAACCTCTTGAATATATTACATTGCTAGATGGATTATGTCAACTTCTTGATTTAGGTATATTAAAGGTTAAGTTAACCTTGTTAGTGTTGTGTAGTTTTTATGCATAAAAGAGGCTATCTATGGTAAATTATTGAAGCAAAGCATGAGCAACTTGCATGTAGAACCATAGAGGAACAAGGTTCTTTGCATGGATAGAAGATCTATTGAGTATGTGAGTACTTTATGCTATCATAACTACTATGTTAGTTTCATTTGGAGTATGCATAGGCATCCAATAGCTGTATTAGATTTCATCGGAAAGAACATAAGTCTATATGTGGAAATAATAACATGTTTTGTTATCATACTTTAGAAAAGATTCTTTGGCAAAGAAGATGAATAACATGTACAAAAACTAGAGTAATGTTTTGGTTTCCTTGAAATATATACATGGCTAATGTGGGTATAATATTTTGAGAATAAGGTATGTATTCTCATGTTTTATTCCATTAGTTTTATGGAAAATAAAACCATGTTTTGCATGCCTATTATATTATATGTCCTCGAAGAGGAATCATGAGTTTTCCTACTCGATTATGTTAAGTACTTTGTTGGGAAATTAATCTTTATGCATTGTATGCATAGGAACAAAAGTCAATGTGTTAGCTTTATTATATTTTCATGCTCCAAAGGCAAAAGATGAAGTTGTGGGTCTTTTGTAAAAGTTTAAGTAAAGAGAATGCACATTGTGTCATTTTCCATTAAAGGAATTTCTGAACAGATATAGTGATTTTTCTTGTATAAATGTGTGCGTGTGTGAAAAATGTCATAATAATGTGGGAGTTATTTGACATGAATTGATAATTATTTACTCACACTAATGTAGAGATGTTAGAAGAAAGCATGTTGTGAGATTGTATTCACATGTCATATATGCACATGAATAGGTGTTAAAGGATCATTCAAATATTGATTTTTTATTGATTAAGGTTTTATCTAATCATGCTATAAAATCTTATCGATGTTACTAATAGAAAACATTGTTGTAGAGGAGCAATGTGAATTTCCTGAGGGGGATGAATAGTGCAGTAGAGAGAGAAGTTCTTCAAATGAAATAAAGATAAGTATTTTATTTTATTTTATTTTAAGAGGTCTATGCATATGCATGTTTATTTCCTTTAAAAATGAATTGTTATATACATGGTATTGCATGAGATTAGCTTCCATTTAAGAGAATTCTTAAAAAAGTACATGCTATTATAACATAATTTTTCTACATAAGAATATGCATAGGAGATTAATATGTGTATTATTATTTATTTATTTAGGAAAAAAAGTATAAAAGCATGAAAGAAAAATAGTTACTTTTCATTTGAGCTTGAAAAGAAGCAATTGTTTTTGCATGCAATAAATTTCTAAGTTACGATGCACTACTTTAAAAAGATGAATGTGTATAGTGATGGTGTGTGAAACTAATGCATGAATGCAAAAGGTTAGGAAATTCCTTATATAAGATGATATAGTGTTAGAATTAAAACGAATAAAACCTCTTAATAGGTTAAGTTGTGAAACCTAACTAAATGACTAGTTGACTGACTAGTTTTTTCATGAGTCATCAGGAATGCATTAAGATCATAATGGCATGGAAGGACTAGTTTTAGAGTGACTCATGTCATGGATTCATTAAAATTATTAATAGAATTGACTATTTATGAATGAATAACTAATGAAAGTTATATGCACGAATCGATTTTGACTAAAGCTATTTGAAAGTTGTGAACAAATCATTATGATAATTAGTTTGTGTGTCAGTCTGTTGGTAACAGAACATTATGGGAATTTGAAATGTTTGCACTCATACCCTAATCGTTATTAACACATATGCATTAATGAATATTTGTATATACTTTTATGCATGACGACATTGTATGCATAACAACATTTTATGCAGGAACTTAAAATGATTGCGCAAGATAATATATGCTTGAGAAATTCATATTTACGATTAGCATTGTTTCTTATTGTAAGCATGGGTAGCTTAATGGAAACAAAAAGTCTGTGAAAATAAAGCATCGCAAACATTGCAATGTGAGTTGCAACAGTAAATGTTAAAGTATCATGTTTTCAATGTGCATGATTTTGTTAATTCCGAAATTATAATGTACAACGCATGTATGTTACTTCCATGGGGAAAGTTATGACATCATCATTAAAGTTAACTAGTATTAACTATTTAAAGACAATTTGTTTAGTTTTCTTTTATCGGGCAAGAAAAACTTAAATCATCAGTGTTGATAAAGAAAATTATTTAATTTGCTGAAATTAATTAATGAAAAGAAAATATTTTTAAGCTGATGGTAAAAATGTTTCCAAGAATAGGTGGTGGTTGGGGACATTTGGAAAGACAGTTACCTACTCCTCTAAGGATAAAGCTGGATCCCAGGGGAGGAGTAGGCGTTCTGTGAAATTGGTAAAGGGGGAGTATTTTCTAGAGCTAGTTGGGACCAGTTGAAAATAGCTTATAGCAACCCTTGTAAAGCCAAAAATATCTGAGTGTGACTGGATTGGCCATCCCGAGGTCACAGCAAAGGAATCCATTGTTAACCTATGGCACTGTCCAGATTCTGGAGCTAAGGGGCAAGTGGAGAATGTAATAGCCTCACTTGATGGTTGGGAGGACCATAGCTTGAAAGACTAAATTTTTAGATAAGTATAAAGACTTTTTAGGGTGTTGTGTTATTTTGAATTAATATGGAAATATTGACTGTGTGGATGTCTTTAACAGAAGCTAGGATAGTGTGCACGTGATGCATTAATGAGAGGGTTGGTTCTCTTTGAGTACTTATGGAAGTACTTTGATTAAAACATCTCTTTATACTGCAATAATATTTGATAGTTGCAAGTATTCTCATTTTATTGAAACTATGTGACTAATGTGATTGAATTTTTAGTCATACATTACAGGCTCTTCCATGAAGTGTTGATGGGTTTCTCAATCATTCTCGGCGAGCTTTGCATAAAATATATCATTCTTCCAATAGTAATTGGTAAATAATGGTCAGTTCGTATAGATATTTTTCTATATTTTTGTGAACTGAATAGGGGATGAGTAGTTAGAAATGGAAATGAAATTTTATTTGTGCTATCCATGCTTATGATTATGGATAAAAACATTATTGTCTCAATTAAAGGCATTTAAGGAAACAAAAGTGTTTCATTATGAAGGGAAAGGACTCCCTTTTGGTTGTTTATATTATTATACCATGAGTATAAAGTTTAAATTTCAGTGAGAGAAGCACACTGAGGACGGTGTTCTCTTACGGGGGGGGAGTATGTAACATACAACTCAACCCTATGTATTTACGCATTGTGAATAAAACTTACGTTATTTTATTTTTAACTATTATTATCAAGAAACGGTTGAATGAATTCTTGAATCGTTTGAAAACTGATATGCGTGGCATCTTGATGGTATGACAAGTTTTTTATATATCGACCTAATAACCTTCTCGTCAGCACGATAAATGGAATTAGCACCATCCTTTAACTCTGCTACGTGGTTGCATTAGAGTCAAGAAATATTGGTTTTTTTTGTGTTGATGGCCTTGGAATCGCTCTTGGCCCTACGAGGAAATGCAAGGAATTTATTTGATGGCTTCACTGATGCCATTTTCTATGAGTCTTGTCTCTCTATAACAATGCTTGTAGGTTCAATAGGCATGTCAATGAGCTTCGAGTCTTCAGTGGCCACAAGAATTGAGCTTGAATGTTGCAGTTATTGATTATAAGGCCACCGTGGAGTCTGCTGCAACAACAACAATCATGAAGATGATAGCATCATGGAAACACTGTCATGAAGATGATGGCATCATGGAAATAAGTGAAAGGAAAACATGAAAGAGAACCAAGGTTGTGTTGTTCAAATGGAATATTTCCTTAAAAAGATAAGTATATTTCTTTAAAATAATTTCAGATTTTATTTACGCGGAGGAAATATGAAAAGTTATGGTTGTTATCTTTCTAAAAAAAATCACTTGTGTGTGAAAAACTATAAGAATCTAGATTTTCCTTTTGGAAACATTTACTAGATTCTTGTGCACTGAAACAGAGATTAATCTTCTTTTAATTTTGGAAGATAAGTTATAACATTAATCTACTTTAAAAAATTACGCTGTTATCTAGATAGTGGGTAATCACTATTACGATGTTTTGGGAAGAGTTAAGTAGTTTAAAACTTGAAAATATTTAATGAGTTCAAGGATAAGATAAGGAGTTTTCACCGAAATAACTCTTGAAATTTTATGTATATGGAGAACTTATGCTAGTTTTCTTAGTAAATAAAATATACCACTGCCAGTAGATAAATATTGGCATTATGTTAACATTTTAGAAAGACGTATGTATATATGCATCTTATGTAAGAAAAGGTAGGACTTTCTTTATTTTTCTAAAAGGTCTATCTAGTTCTTATGCCCAAATAAGGGTTAGTTATGGTACTTTATTTTTAAAAGATATTTTCTTGATTAGATTAAACAGGGTAACTCTTTAATAAAAATATTTACATAATATTGTATAAACAAGAAAATAGAAGCACATGCCTTATTTTAGAAATGGATTTTGTACTCATTTAGTCTAGGAAATGAGAACAAATCCAAGGTATTTTCTTGAGCATGAATATAGATTAAAGAGGATAACTCTTGAAATATTTTCATGGGTAGTGAAGAAGAAAAGAAAATCTTCTCACATTAAAATTCAATACGTTAACCATGTTGTAAATAGTAATTATTTCATAAATCCATGGATAGTTTCAGAAATCCATGGATAGTTTACCACGGTATTGGTAAAGATTAATGGATTAATAAATCCATGGGTAGTTTTTCCATGGTGTTGATGGAGATTAACTATTTCATAAAACCATGGGTAGATTACCATGGTGTTTGCAAATATTAGTTATTTAATAAATCCGTGAATAGATTACCATGGTGTTGGTAAAGTTAAGTTATTTAATAAATTCATGGTTAAAGAAACTAATTAGTTATATTCGTTTAGATGAACAAACTAAGTGATTATTTTTATATTATCATGATTACAATGTTAATTCCTTTTGGAGGAAGATCATGCATACGCATGCAACATATGTATTATCTTTTATTGAAAAATAATATACATATTTGTATGTAGAAAGATAGCTTGTAATATTAAACTACATTGAATATGATTGTTTAGTATAATCTTTGGAAAAGAAGACATGTATTTATATTCTTAACTGCATAATTTATACAAAAAGAAAACATATGTTTACATGCTACCTAGCATTGAGATTTTCTTTGGGAAGACTCGTGAAGGAGGTTATGTGCTTTGTTGTGTAAGCACTCCTTCATGGAGATTCTTTTGGAATCGATATGCATTTGCAGTCATGGGAGAAACATTTGTTATGTTAGCTTGCATTCCATGCACTAAAAGTAATAGCTTAAGGGTTAGCTATTTTGATTAAATTTATGTAAATCACATGCATAAATATCTTAACTGATGTATCAGTTTATTTTAAAGAAAAACTTGGGAGATGTAGCCATTGTCTTGTAGGAATGTTTGCTTATGTGATGGAAACATTAGCTATTGTGATGACTTATAACCAGCACATATGAGGTATGTGTTTTTAAAGGGAGAATGTCAAGGTACTTTACTTGCTTGTCATGAATATACATGAGTAGATGGAGAAACTACTATAGTACAGATATGTGAAATGATTGATTAATACTTTATGAATCTTGACATCATTTTATGTTGAAGGCATCATAGCAGGGAATGATGGTGACATGTACAAAGGAATATTATGCTTGTCATGTACAAAGGAAAATTATGCTTGTCTTGGTGGCAGATAAATGATTAAGGTTCATGCAGATGAGTGTGAGTTGCAGGAAGGTCTAATGTACAATGGTCCATTGTAGGTACATCCATGCCACCAAGATGTGAAGATATGAAGATATGAAGACCAGAGGGTAAATGGTATCATATTTATTATAATGGCTTTAAGCTAGATATTTGTATAATTCCTTGTAATATTTATAAACGATGGTTAAGGGATCGTCTCCCTTATAAGCCATTGAGTGAGGGTTGATCACCCTCATGAGCGTTTAATAATAAAATTAAACGTTTGCTGGTTTTCACCCTACGGTGTTTCCAGGGTATATTGGTGTTCAATGATGTGTTTGATTATTGTGTCAAGTTGATGATGCTGATCCTTTTCTTGTTATGATGTTCATAATGGAAAGTATGTGATGACTATAAGAGTGATGAAATGAATGGAAGGTTACATCATACAGTATTATTTTAATGTACTATAATGGAGGTTGTTAATGGTTAAGGAGCTTACTATTCTTATTCTAAAAGTTACAATAGGAACTGGTAAACATTCTATGTAATGATGAGTAAGGAATATTTAATTGTGAATGGTTAGTTACCCATGAGTAACATGTTTAAAATTTTTTATCTCCTTACCTTTCCATGTGAAGTTAACAATGTATTTTACAAATAATACTTTATATTAAAAAATGGAGTTACACATTCCATTATTCCATAAATTAGAATGAAAATATTAATTAACTGAAAAATATCCTTCATTTTATTTATTTATAGTTGACGTTGAATTTCTTTTTGTAATTAATATTTTTTATATTCCAGGTATAAACATTGTATTAAGGATTAAAGAATTTTCACTTAATCCTTATATCATAGAGTCTAAAATAATTATTAACGTAGGAAAACATATTTTAAATTTAATTAGTTTTTTTTTAAGTATTTGAAGTTGATATAAAATTATTTTAAATATTATCAAATTAAATTATTTTTATTTCTATCTCTATATAAATATGTATAGAGTTTATATTGGAATATATTATTTGATATGAATATTTTAATATCTCATCCAAGGGTTGTATTGGACCGTTTTTAACTAAAAAAATTACACATCTTCCTAATATTCAAAAGAAGAAATATAACAATTTTCTTTAAATTAGTTTATATTTCACAAATTGAAATAGAATTATTTTAATTGTTATGGATATTGAAATAATTTATTTTTTCATAATTACAACATTAATATAATTCTAAATATCATGTATCAATTTCATCCAATTAAGCACCTTCCTTGTACATATATATATATATATATATATATATATATATATCTATATATATATATATATATATATACACACACACACACACAAACACACATACATATATATATATTTCTTATTAAATTTACTTTTCATTTTTTTTATACTTATCCAATAGATACTAAAATATATGTTTTATTTATGATTAATATTTAAAAAATAATAATATGTTAATTTTCAAATTTATATTAAAGTATAGAAAGGATTGTACATTTTTTTGAGATTAGTTGACAAAAGAAAAGTTATGAATGAAATCCAATTATTTTTCTTTCAATATTTTTTTAGTTTATTTTAAATTACATTATTAAAAATAAATATTAAAATATTTTATTTATAACTTTTTAAAATAGTGGGAAAAAATCATATTTGTGTTATCAATCCAATTGTCATATGTTGTTATCTCTTAATGCATGTGGACTCATCTTTATTATTCAATGAAAAATACCTATTATTTTTGGTAGTTGGTAAGAGTGCATACTTTCTTTATAAAAATGATTAACAAATTTTGTATTATATTTAATATTTATTTAAATACTATATCTTAAATTTGATTATTATTATTATTATTATTATTAGTTTTTTTATATATTCAAGTTACAAAAAGTATTTTATATAACATAAAAATGATAAATTTAATTTTATATGATTTTTGTTTTATTATTATTTTTGTGTACGAGTTTTTGTGTATAAGGAAAACTAAGTAAATTTTAATTCATAAAATTATTTTGTGTTTTTATTTTTTTTTAAAAATGACATTTCACAATTTGATATTAAATATTGTTTTTAACTTTCAAGATTATTATTCAACACTTTTAACATTAATAATAATAATAATAATAATAAATCATATCAAAATTTCAATTTTGTAAAAAAAAAAATTAATTATAAAAACCAATATCATATTATTAATATATAATATTTGTATATCTTTAAATTTTAGCCTAGCTAAAAAGTGAAATTGAAATGCAATAAGATAAAATATTATCATAAAATTATATAAATCTTATCATTTAATATTTTGGCAGCTATATATTAAATGCAAATAATATTACTGAATAATTTTACCTTATTTCAAATTAAAACGTAATTTGGAAGGCTTTTACCTTATTTCAAATTAAAACGTAATTTGAAAGGTTTTTTTTAACTTTTAATTTGTTAATAAATTTTTATATTATCTTACTTTTTATTTTAAAATTTCATTTTTTTTAAATACGTTTTAAATTTTAAATTTTAAATTATAGTGTTTTAAAAATTACCAAATTATAATAATAATAATAAATAAAAAGAAAAAAACACAAAAGCATACAAATTTCATAATATAGAAAAACAAAAAAATAGCAAAAGCACACAAACTCTAAAATAATGGAAATTCAAATGTGAAAGAAATATACCGTTAAGAATCTTCTTCGCTTAGAAAAAATAGGACAGTTGCCAGAAGTGGAAGTGGCAGACTTGCCTAAAATAGAAATAAGTAGGATGGATGAGTTGGTAATGGGAGTGAAAGCCGTGAATAAAGTATATATGTTCATCTGGAAAAAGCTAAAGAAAACGGAAGTATCCGTTGATCTGGGAAAAAGCCGAAGAAAACCGAAGAGGTACAGAGAATGAGGAATATCATTTTTAGTTTTTACGTTGAAGGAAAAGGACGTGGAAACCCATATAATTTCAAATCTCCACCCTCTTTCTTCCTCATTCCGTTGTGGTATGTTTTGTGTGAAGCGCCTCCATTTTTGTGTGCGACAGAAGAGGACGACGAGCATTGTTGATGAATTCTCTTTCTCATCAGCTCCCGAAGATCATCAGCTCTATGCAATCAATGCTCTTTCTTGATTCACAGGAACCGCTTACAGGAGAGTTTGTGATAGAATCCACTTTCTTGATTCACAGGAACCGCTTTTAGGAGAGTTTGTGACAGAACCCAGAGGGGAGAGTTGTCATGTTCCGATGCGCTCTTGTTGCTGCTGTTACCCAAACTGGTTTTGGGCTATTATTTTTTACTACTCCAAATTATTTCCAGGTATTTTATTTATTTCTGTTGTGTTTATTTAAATTTAATGTAATTTGTTGTTAATGTAAACTTGTTGTTCGCATTTACTCTTTACTTCATTTTCTTTAATTAATTTAACAACTCTCTATTTCATTTTCTTTAATTAGCTAACCTCCCTCAAACAGGGTTTCTGGCCTTCTTGCTTCCTGGCCTTTCTTTCTTTAATTAATTAGTTATCTTGTTCGATTTAGGTTTATTTTGTGTTGGCTTTCAAATTTGTGTGCTCCGTTCCGCTTCGAGAGCAAGAATAAACTCGTTTTTAGGTGTCACTTCTTTTTAATATCATGGCAGTTTAATTTAATCCAAATTCATTGAGTTCTTGATACCAATTTCAACCAGGCCGCCTAGGATAGAAATATGGATTTTGGGGATCTTTCCTATGCAAGTATAAACTTTTTTTTATTGAGCTATTGATGCCAATTTGAATTAGTCGACTTAGTATCGAAATCTTATATATTTTATAAGATTTTTATATATTTTAGCTGAAATGGATAAGCAATTTTGGCAATTTGTAGTTCACTATATATTTTAGGTTGTAATCTCAATAAAAAAATAAATTATCAATTTATATTAAATTAGATTAATATTTAGATTAATATTAACTAAACTAATTAAAATAATTGAGGAAAAACAACTAGAAATGTGGAGAAGATCTTTTAGTTAATAACCTTAATTTGTTCTACCTTAATGTGTTATAGTCACTTTCTTATGGTGAGGTGAAGTCAATTCAAAATTTATTATGAGATATATTTAAAGTGTGTAATATTTCCTCAAAGAATTTTTATAAAATATATATATTATCAAGGTGTGTTCTTTTCACATCAGGAACTAAGAGAGAGAGAAAGAGGGTGATAGAGAGAGAGGGCGGAGAGATATATAGAGAGGGAGGGAGAGATGAAAGGAGGGAGAGAGAGGGAGGGAGGGAGAGAGAGGGAGACAGGGGGGATGGAAACAGAGGGAGGGGGAAGAAAGGGGGAGGGGGAAGAGAGAAGAGGGAGGGGGAGAGAGAGGGTGAGAAGGGAGGGGGGGAGAGGCTGAGGGAGGAAAAGTGAGGTAGGGGAGGCAAGAGAGAGAAAGAGGAGGGGAAGGGGAGAGATAGGGATGGGGAAGAGAGAGTGTGGGGGGAGGGGGAACGGAGGCTAAGGGAGGAGAAGGGAGGGAGGGGAGGCAAGAGAGAGAAATAGGAGGGTAGGTGGAGAGAGAGGGTGGGAGGGATAGAGAGAGGGTGTGATGTGGAGATAGAGAGAGAGAGAGAGAGAGAGAGAGAGAGGGATGGGGGGCAAGGATAGAGGGAGAAGGAGAGAGGGGGGAGGGTGAGGGAGCGAGGGGGATGGGGGGATGGTGAGGGAGGTGGAGGTGCGGGTGGGGAGAGATGCAACGAAGAGAGAGAGATGGAGAGATATAGAGAGAGGGTGAGAGAGAGAGAAAGGAATGGAGAGAGAGAAAGAGAGAGAGGAGGAGAGAGAGAGAAAGGGGGGGTATGAGATAGAGAGAGGGATGAGGGAGAGAGAGAGAGATAAGGAGAGATAGAGAGGGAGGCGGGAGAGAGAGCGGGGGGAAGAAGATTGAGAGAGGGAAGAGGGAGGGAGAGGAATGGAGGGTGGGAGGGAGAGAGGGGGAGGGTTAGAGAAAAACAAAGGAGAGATAAAGAGAGAGAGAGAGAGAGAGAGAGAGAGAGAGTCTAGGGAAGAGAGAGAGTGAGAGACAAACATAGAGAGAGAGTGGGAGGGAGAGGGAGAGAGAGAGTATGTGAGTGAGAGAGAGAGAGAGAGGAAGGGAGAGAGAGATAGACAATGGGCAAGGGATATGAAGAGAAAGAGAGAGAGGTGCGGAGAGGGAGAGAGAAAGAGGGGGGATAAAGGGGGATGAAAAGAGAGAGGGAGAGAGAGATATAGAGAGAGAGCATGGGGAGGCATGGGGAGGGAGGAAGAGAGAGTATAAGGAAAGGAGAGAGAGAGAGAGAGAGAGAGAGTGAAGGGAAGAGGGAGAGATAGAGAGATATAGGGTTAGAGTGAGACATAGAGAGAGAGAGGGGAGTGAAAGAGACAACGAGGCAGAGGGAGAGAGGGGGGCAGAGGGGCAGAGATAAGGATATACAGGGGAAGAGAGAGGGAGGGGGAGAGAGAGAAGGGAGAGGGAGAGAGGGGGGAGGAGAGGGAGGGGAAGTGAGTGAGAGAGAGAGAGAGAGAGAGAGAGAGAGAGAAAGAGATAAGGGGAGGGATAGAGGGAGAAGGAGAGAGGGGTGGGGAGGGTCTGGGGGAGGGTGAGGGAGGCACACTGATGAGAGAGAAAGAGGGAGAGATAAAGAGAGAGGGAGAGATAGAGACAGAGGGAGGGAGATAGAGAGAAAGAGATAGGGGAGGCGAGAGTGAGAGAGGAGGAGGGAGATAGAGAGAGGGAGGGGGTGAGAAAGAAATATAGAAAGATAGAGAGAGAGACAAAGAGAGAGGCGAGAGAGAGAGAGAGAGATAGGTGAGAGAGATTGAGAGAGGGGAGAGGGAGGGAGAGGAATGGATGGTGGGGGAGACAGGGGGAAGGCAGAAATGGAGAGGGGGAGAGAGATACAGAGGAGAGGGAGGGAGAGAGGAAGAGAGGGAGGAGGGGAGGAAGAGAGGGAGGAGGGGTAGATACAAATAGAGGAGAGATAAAGAGAGTGAGGGGGAGGGGGGAGAGAGAGAGAGAGAGAGAGAAATAATGGGGGAGAGAGAGGGAGAGAGAGAGTTGACGTTGAATTTATTTTTGTCATTAATATTTTTTATATTCCATGTATAAACATTGTATTAAGGATTAAAGAATTTTTCACATAATCCTTAGATCATAGAGTCTAAAAGAACTATTAACATAGGAAAACATATTTTAAATTCAATTAGTTTTTCTTTAGATATGTCAAGTTGATATAAAATTATTTTAAATATTATCAAATTAATTTTTTTTTATTTTTATCTCTATATAAATATGTAAAGAGTTTATATTGGAATATATTAGTTGATATGAATATTCCAATATCTCATCCAAGGTTTGTATTGGAATGTTTTTAAATAAAAAAATTACACATCTTCCTAATATTCAAAAGAAAAAAGATAACAATTTCTTTTAAATTAGTTTATATCTCACAAATTGAAATAAAATTATTTTAATTGTTATGGATATTGAAATAATCTATTTGTTTATGATTACAACGTTAATATTTTTTTAAATATCATGTATCAATTTCATCCAATTAAACACCTTCATTATACTAAAGAAATAAATGCAAATTATTTTTTTAAAATTTTTGTAATGTAAATATATTTATTATTTATTAATGTAATATTAATAGACAACATACAAGTATACTAATTTGTAGAGAATTTATCAAAGAAAAAATAAATTTTGTAAATTTTGTTAGGAACATCTATTATACTACTATCCATAAAATATTATTTAGAATATATATATATTCTTTTTCTCTTTTTTATACCTATCAAATACCTACTAAATTATCTACTAAATTATATGTTTTATTTATGATTAATTTAAAAAAAATTAGTATGTTAATTTCCAAATTTATATTAAAATATAAAAAGGATGGTACATTTTTTTGAGATTAGATGACAAAATAAAAGTTATGAATGAAACCCAATTATTTTTCTTTCATTTTTCTGTTTATTTTAAATTACATTATTAAAAATAAATATTAAAATATTTTATTTATAACTTTTTAAAATAGTGGGAAAAAATCATATTTGTGTTATCAAACCAATTGTCATATATTGTTATCTCTTAATGTAGGTGGTCTCATATTTATTATTCAAGGAAAACTAAAACATGTTATTGTTGGTAGATGGTAAGAGTGCATACCTTCTTTATAAAAGTGATTAACAAATTTTGTATTATATTTAATATTTATTTAAATATTATATCTTAAATTTAATTATTATTATTATTATTATTATTTGTATATATTAAAGTTACAGAAAGTATTTTATATAACATAAAAAATGATAAATTTAATTTTATGTGATTTTTTTTTATTACTATTTTTGTGTATGATTTTTTGTGTACAAGGAAAACTAAGAAAATTTTAATTCATAAAATTATTTTGTGCTTTTATTTTCTAAAAAAAAAGACATTTCACAATTTGACATTAAATATAGGAGAGGGAAGGTCTATGTGGGACTTTTTGTAGTGAGATATGTGATAAGTGTTGTTTGTTACGATAACTTTAATTATGGTCCTCTGCAATGCCTCTATGATTTCATTTACCTAATGATCAATTTACATAAACTTTATTATAAGGAGATTTTGTGAGATGTTTGACATTATAGGTGATTTCCTTACCTCCTTATTATATATATATATATATATTAAATTTGGGTTTTGTCTTTTTTATACCTATCCAATACATACTAAATAAATGTTTTATTTATGATTAATATTTAAAAAAAATAATATGTTAATTGCCAAATTTATATTAAAATATAAGAAGGATTGTACATTTTTTTGAGATTAGATGACAAAAGAAAAGCTATGAATGAAACCCAATTATTTCTCTTTCAATATTTTTTTTCTTTATTTTAAATTACAGTATTAAAATAAATATTAAAATATTTTATTTATAACATTTTAAAATAGTGGGAAAAAATCATATTTGTGTTATCAATCCAATTGTCATATACTGTTATCTTTTAATGCATGTGGACTCATTTTTATTATTCAAGAAAAAATACAACCTGTTATTATTGGTAGTTGGTAAGAGTGCATATTTTCTTTATAAAAACAATTAACAAATTTTGTGTTATATTTAATATTTATTTAAATACTATATCTTAAATTTAATTAATATTATTATTAGTATTATTAGTTTTTGTATATACTCAAGTTACAAAAAGTATTTTATATAACATAAAAATGATAAATTTAATTTTATATGATTTTTGTTTTATTATTATTTTTGTGGATGAGTTTTTGTGTATAAGGAAAACTATGTAAATTTTAATTCATAAAATTATATTGTGTTTTTATTTTGTAAAAAAATGACATTTCATAATTTAATATTAAATATTGTTTTTAACTTTCAAGATTATCATTTAACACTTTTAACATTAATAATAATAATAATAATAATAATAAATTATATCAAAATTTCAATTTTGTAAAAAAAAAATAAAAATTATAAAAACCAATATCATATTATTAATATATAATATTTATATATATTTTTAAATTTTGGCCACTTAAAAGGTGAAATTGAAATACAATAAGATAAAATATTCTCATAAAATTATATAAATCTTATCATTTAATTTTTTGGCAGCTATATATGGAATGCAAACAATGTTACAAAATAATTTTTCCTTATTTCAAATTAAAAGGTAATTTGAAAGACTTTTTTTTAACTTTTAATTTGTTAATAAATTTTTATCTTATCTTAGTTTTTATTTTAAAATTTCATTTTTTTTAAATACGTTTTAAATTTTAAATTTTAGTGTTTTAAAAATTACCAAGTTATAATAATAATAATAAATAAAAAGAAAAAAAACACAAAAACATAAAAATTTCATAATATAGAAAAACAAAAAAACAACCAAAGCACACAAACTCTAAAATAATGGAAATTCAAATGTGAAAGAAATAGACCGTTAAGAATCTTCTTAGCTTAGAAAAATTAGGACAGTTGCCAGAAGTGGAAGTGGAAGACTTGCCTAAAATAGAGATAATTAGGATGGATGAGTTGGTAATGGGAGTGAAAGCCGTGAATAAAGTATATCTGTTGATCTGGAAAAAGCTAAAGAAAACGGAAATATCCGTTGATCTGGGAAAAAGCCGAAGAAAACCGAAGAGGTACAGAGAATCAGGGATATCATTTTTAGTTTTTACGTTGAAGGAAAAGGACGTGTAAAAACATATAATTTCAAATCTCCACCCTCTTTCTTCCTCATTCCGTTGTGGTATGTTTTGTGTGAAGCGCCTCCATTTTTGTGTGATGACAGAAGAGGACGACAATGGGTTGGAACCATTGTTGATGAATTCTCTTTCTATTCTATTGATGAGCACAATGAATTTGGCTCATTAGCTCCCGAAGATCATGAGCTCTATGCAATCAATGCTCTTTCTTGATTCACTAGAACCGCTTACAGGAGAGTTTGTGACAGAACCCACTTTCTTCATTCACAGGAACCGCTTACAGGAGAGTTTGTGACAGAACCCAGAGGGGAGAGTTGTCATGTTCCAATGCGCTCATGTTGCTGCTGTTACCCAAACTGTTTTTGGGCTGTTATTTTTTACTACTCCAAATTGTTTCCAGGTATTTTATTTATTTATGCTGTGTTTATTTAAATTTAATGTAATTTGTTGTTAATGTAAAATTGTTGTTCGCATTTACTCTTTACTTCATTTTCTTTAATTAATTTAACAACTCTCTATTTCATTTTCTTTAATTAATTAGTTATCTTGTTCGATTTAGGTTTATTTTTCAGTTGGCTTTCAAATTTGTGTGCTCCGTTCCGCTTCGAGAGCCAGAATAAACTTGTTTTTAGGTGCACTTATTTTTAATATCATGGCAGTTTAATTTAATCTCAAATTCATTGACTTCTTGATACCAATTTCAACCAGGCCGCCTATGATAGAAATATGGATTTTGAGGATCTTTCCTATGCAAGTATAAACATTTTTTTTTTAATTGGTCTATTGATGCCAATTTGAATTAGTCGACTTAGTATCGAAATCTTAAGACTCTTTTTTGATGAAATACAAGAGTTATTTAATTACTTTAGAGGTACCTTCATTGCCATTTTCATGTGCAACTAAACTTCATCTAATTCGTCTAGTTTCCACTAGACTCGAACTAATGTATCGCTCCACCTTCCCAGTATCTTCCTTCCACATTCCTCTACATTGTATTTCCATTGTTTTTTCATTTGACTCGTGAGATGTATCCACTCGGCAAAGCTCTTCAGCGCTCCTTAGTGTCAAAAATATTAAAAAAAAATATAGGGTTTTGTTTTGGAAGATTGTTAGGTTAAGAGAATTTTACCCGTTGCCAAAGCATATATTATTATAGTTTTGAATGAGAGAGAGAGAGGGGGGTGGGGAATGAGAGAGAGGGCGAGGTAAAGGAGGAGAGGTGGAGAGAGAGGGAAGTGGGTAAAGAGACACAATGATAGAGAGAGGGGAGGAGAGAGAGAGATAGAGTGATAAAGGGAGAGGTATAGAGAGAGAGAGGGAGGGAGAGGGGGAGAGACAGTGCGAGAGAGTGATAGAGAGAGAGAGAGAGAAAGAGAGAGAAATGGAGGAAGGGAGAGAAAGAGATAGAGAGGGAGAGAGCGAGTGAGGGGGAGGGATAAAGAGAGAGTGGGGTTGCGAGAGAGAGAGAGAGAGAGAGAGAGAGAGAGAGAGAGAGCGGGGGGGTGGGGGGAGCGGGAGTGAGAAGGATAAGAAGATAGAGGGAGAGGGAGAGGGAGAGCGAGAAATAGGGGGACAAAGAGGGGGAGATAGAGAGATATAGGGAGAGATAGAGTGGGAGAGAGAGTGGGGGAGGGGGAGTGATATGTAGTGGGAGAGAGATGGAGATGGAGAGTGGGAAAAGAGAGAGAGAGAGAGAGAGAGAGAGAGAGGGTAGGGGAGAACAGGAGAGAGGGTGGGAGAGTGAGAGTGAAAGAGAGAGACGGAGGGAGAGCGAAACATAGATAAAGGTGGTAGAGAGAGAGGGGAAGGGGTGGAGAGGTAGAGATAGATAGGGGAGAGAGATAGAGAGGGGGAGAGGGATAGAGAGAGAGGGTGGTGGGGGCGATGGAGAAAGAGTGAGAGTGACTGAATGAGTGACAAAGAGAGAGAGAGGGGGGAAGAGAAATAGAGAGTGGGGGGGAGAGAGCGAGAGAGATAGAGAGATGGAGGGAGGGAGGGAGGGGGAGAGTGGAGTGTGTATATATATATGTATAGGTATATGTATATGTGTGTGTATATATATATATATGTGTGTGTGTGTGTGTATGTACATGTATGTATGTATATATATATATATATATATATATACAAAGAGAGATACAGAGAGATAGAGATGAAGGGGGAGAGAGAGTGAGTGAGAGAGAGAGGGAGAGGTGGAGATAAAGTGGGAGGGAGGAATGAAGGGTGATAGAGTGAAGGGCATGCATGGGAGTGGTCTAGGCACATTGGGGGAGGGCCAGAGAGAGAGAGAGAGAGAACAAGAGGGATCATTAGAGAGGTAGAGGGAGGTGGGGGATGTAGAAGGGTTTAGATATGGATAGATGGATGGAGGGGGGAGGGTTGACATGAGAGAGTGGTAGAGGGAAGGAGAGAGGTGGGGAGGAAGCAAGATAAATGGGGATGGAGGGGTAAGGGAGAGGAGATATAGTGAGATATGTAGCGAGAGTGACATAGGGGGATAAAGAGTGGTAGGGTGGGAGAGAGAGAGTGAGCAGAATATATATATATATATATATATATAGAGAGAGAGAGAGAGAGAGAGAGGAAGGGAGAGAGGGCTGATGGGGGAGATGATGTGAGAGAGTGGGAGTGAAAGAGGGAGAGGTAATGTGTGAAGGGATATATATAGAGAGAGAATGTGTGAGACAAGAGTTGGGGAGGAAAATAGATAGGGAAAGAGAGAAGAGAGAGAGAGGGAGTGGGAAGGAATAAGAAAAACAAATAAAGGGAGGTCGATGGTGGGAGTGGAAGTGGTAGTTCAGGAGATGTAGAGTATAATTGGTGGTACAATGGGGGAGAGAAAGAGAGTGGGAGAGAAAGAAAGAGTGGGGGGGAGGGGGTGGGGTGCGATGGGGAGAGAGGCCGCGAGCGATAAAATTAGGGGGAAGGTTGAGGAGGATTCTTGAGAGAGGTGAAGGGGAGTGTGTATGCGACAAAGGGAGAGATAGAGATAATGAGATTGGTGGTTAGTAATAATACAATAGGTCAATACCATGGGTCATAAAAATACCACGAATCTCCCCTTTTCTACTTTTTCCTACTCAATAACATAAATTGATTTTATATATATTTTTTAATTTTACCCACATTCACTTAATAAGACCCTTTAATTTAATTATACATTGACACTTCCAAATATTACTCTTTTCACTTGTATGATAGTTAAATAATTGTACTAATTGATCCCCATTTTCCTTAAAAATAGCTTGTGCGAATCAAATAGGGAATTCAATCAGTGACTATTTGAAAGATAAAAAATTACATGGTCAAACCTCTCCAGGTTGAAAAATCATTAATCTGCCTCATCCATGCACTGTTAGTTAACTTTACATTTTTCATGCTAAAGTGAACTTATATCAATTCATTGCCAATTTTGCTTACATCACAAATGGCTTCATGTGCCATCATAGAAGGACACTACCGTGAGGGTTGTAATTCAAGGGCACTACTATGGAGGCCATAATTGGAGTGGCATCCCTATGATATACCATACATAACACATTCCATTATTAACTATATTTCTATTTGATTCTTGATAAAGGTGCTAAGTGGTCATGGAAAGTGTCACTGTCTTATCATCATCCTTTGAAATAGTTTGGAAAGAGGTTTATGCCACCAAGATAATGATAAAGTAAAATAAATCCATAATAATATATAAAAAAAGTACAAAAATACAAGATATGGTTGGGAACATAATTATCTCATGGGGAAAAACCTATTATGAGCTCTATCCACCTAATTAGCCATCACCTAGTTGTTACAGCACTTGATCCTACCCAAATAAAAATAAATCCTTGTATTTCCCAACCTTTATGAGAAATAAATCACCATTTCTTAAGTTGTATTAGAGTGGTGGAAATAGTATGCCAATAAAAGGGGTAACTCGTGTCTCCATGATTGATCCCTTTTTACATATATACACTCTATATGTTGGACATCAAGTAGTTGGTCTCTTGGCTATGTCACCAAACCCTTAACTCTTTCCCAATGCTTTGCCACCCTCTATAGTTGTGCCCATGGACTAATGGTATGACCTAGGACTTTTAACTTCCCCTTGGGTATTTGAAACACATAGTATGGTTATCCAACTATTCATCGCAAATATAATAGAGGGAAGGTCTATATGGGACTTGTTGTAGTGAGATATGTGATAAGTATTGGTTGTTACGATAACTTTAATTATGCTCCTCTGTGATGCTTCTATTATTTTATTTACCTAATGATCAATTTACATAAACTTTATTATAAGGAGATTTTGTGAGATGTTTGACATCACAGTAGTAGAGGATGTTATAGGTGATTTCCATACCTCATTACCAGTGGACTAGAAGTTCACATATCCAAAGTATAGAGAGGAAGATTTACGTTGATGCTGAAATTTTCAATACCTATGATATATAATTTGGCTAATAGAGGGATTTATATAATGATTTACAACTAGAGGAATTCCTAAATGTTAGAACATTAATCCCATGATTGTTAGCATTGGAGATATTGATGGTGTGATGAGTGAATATGTGACTACCCTAGTATTCCATTGCCACTATTTGATGAGAATCACTTGATCCACAATCTAGATGATGATGGTCATTCTTCAGGTGACAAGGGATGGCTTCTATATAACTTTGGAGAGACAACACTTAGCTAGCTAATTCCACATCACCTAGTTTCCTCTTGTGAGGGCCACATAGGGCACATTTTGGTCATAATCTCCTGGAATGGAGATGCTTTTGGTGTCTTGAACATGATCATCAAGAAATTCTTGGAATATAGAACACTCTTTAGCCCTTACATCACATCTTGAAGGAGTCTTAAACTCATTTGAAAATTTAACCATAATATAAGTATGCATTTATGTAATTAAAAAAAAAAAAATTATTAATTTTATTAAAAAATTATATAAAATATAAAATTACAAATATATATTTTTTATAACTAAAAGTATAAAATTATAATAGCATATAAATAAAATAATTTTTTTTTTATAAAAAAACAAACATGTTAATGAATAAAGTAAAACTATATGATGACATATGTCATTGTCATTGGCTCATTGTTTAAGGAAACAAATGTTTATATTAACAATTGTAGACTTAACTAGAAATAATTCAAAATACCTATATATATATGATCTTAAAATATGATTTTATTGTTTCATAAATTTAGATTTAAAAGGGAAAAGAAATTCATATTACATAACTTTAAAACTTTAAATTATATATATTTTTAGTTATAGTTAAATTTAAAATAGATTAAACTAAAAATTGTTTCAAATATTATTATTAAAAGGAATATTATTTCTGAAATATTTAAAATAGAACATTATTCAATTGAGAAGAAAATTCCACTCTATATGGAGAGTCTAATAACATATGAGATTGAATAAACATGTAGTGTGTCAATACAAAACTAAATAAGAAAATAATTGGACATCTCTTTCATTTTGATTGACATACCGTTAAAATGTTTTAATTATAATTTTTATTTTCAGTTATTTGTGTAATATATACTTAGTTTACATTAAGATATTGATTTAGGAGTTCTTTTTAGTGAGAAATTTTTGGACTTTTCAAGGCAAAATCTTGTATTTTTTTATTTAAATTAGTTTTTTTACTGTATATATGGATTTAACTTTGATTGTGTAGGGTTATCCATCAATCTTGTGATTTCAATATCAATCTTGTGATTTCCATAAATTCCAGCTTGATTTTAGAGAAATTACTAAAAAAAACTGGTATTGATTTATGCTACTACCCCACACCCATATATTCCATATGTTAACTTAGTGTTAAATAAGGAAATACGTATAGGTATCATTTTTTTGAGATACACCCCATTAAATTTTTTTAATCATATGTTATTTTTGTTATCAATCTTTTTATATAATAATTACATTGTCAATATCTAATATTCACCTTTTTGTTATTATATTTTCAATACTACTTCACATTAAATAATGGAGTTACACATTCCATTATTCCATAAATTAGAAAGAACATATTAATTAAATGAAAAATATCATTCATTTTATTTATTTATAGTTGACGTTGAATTTCTTTTTGTCATTAATATTTTGTATATTCCATGTATAAACATTCTATTAAGGATTAAAGAATTTTCACATAATCCTTATATCATAGAGTCTAAAATAATTATTAACATAGGAAAACATATTTTAAATTCAATTAGTTTTTCTTTAGATATGTCAAGTTGATATAAAATTATTTTAAATATTATCGAATTAAATTATTTTTATTTTTATCTCTATGTAAATATGTAAAGAGTTTATATTGGAATATATTATTTGATATGAATATTCTAATATCTCATCCAAGGTTTGTATTGAAATGTTTTTAAATAAAAAAATTACACATCTTCTTGATATTCAAAAGAAAAAAGATAACAATTTCTTTTAAATTAGTTTATATCTCACAAATTGAAATAAAATTATTTTAATTGTTATGGATATTTAAATAATCTATTTATTTATGATTACAACATTAATATTTTTTTAAATATCACGTATCAATTTCGTCCAATTAAACACCTTCCTTGTACTAAAGAAATAAAATGTAAATTAATTTTTTTATGATTATTAATTTTTTTAAATTTTTGTAATGTAAATATATATATTATTTATTAATGTAATATTAATAGACAACATATAAGTATACTAATTTGTAAATAATTTATCAAAGAAAAAATAAATTTTGTAAACTTTGTTAGGAACATCTATTATACTACTATCCATAAAATATTATTTATAACACACACACACACACACACACACATATATATTCTCTTTTTTATACATATCAAATACCTACTAAATTATTAATTTAAAAAAAAAATTGTATCTTAATTTCCAAATTTATATTAAAATATAAAAAGGATTGTACATTTTTTTGAGATTAGATGACAAAAGAAAAGTTATGAATGAAACCCAATTATTTTTCTTTCATTTTTTTAGTTTATTTTAAATTACATTATTAAAAATAAATATTAAAATATTTTATTAATAATTTTTTGAAATAGTGGGAAAAAATCATATTTGTGTTATCAAACCAATTGTCATATATTGTTATCTCTTAATGCAAGTGGAATCATATTTATTATTCAAGGAAAACTACAACATGTTATTGTTGGTTGTTGGTAAGAGTGCATACCTTCTTTATAAAAATGATTAACAAATTTTGTATTATATTTAATATTTATTTAAATATTATATCTTAAATTTAATTATTATTATTATTATTATTATTATTATTATTATTATTAGTTTTTGTATATATTAAAGTTACAAAAAGTATTTTATATAACATAAAAATGATAAATTTAATTTTATGTGATTTTGTTTTATTACTAATTTTGTGTATGATTTTTTCTGTGTAAGAAAAACTAAGTAATTTTAATTCATAAAATTATTTTGTGCTTTTATTTTCTAAAAAAAATGACATTTCACAATTTGACATTAAATATAAGAGAGGGAAGGTCTATGTGGGACTTGTTGTAGTGAGATATGTGATAAGTATTGGCTCTTACGATAAGTTTAATTATGGTCCTCTTCAATGCCTCTATGATTTTATTTACCTATGATCAATTTACATAAACTTTATTATAAGGAGATTTTGTGAGATGTTTGACAACACAGTAGCAAAGGATGTTATAGGTGATTTCCTTACCTCCTTATTATACTACTATCCAAAAAATATTATATATCTATATATATATATATATATATATATATATATATATATATAAAATTAAATTTGTGTTTTCTCTTTTTATACCTATCCAATACATACTAAATATACGTTTTATTTATATTAATATTTAAAAAAATAATATGTGAATTGTCAAATTTATATTAAAATATAGAAAGGATTGTACATTTTTTTGAGATTAGATGACAAAAGAAAAGTTATGAATGAAACATTTTCTTTCAATATTTTTTTAGTTTATTATAAATTACATTATTAAAAATAAATATTAAAATATTTTATTTATAACTTTTTAAAATAGTGGGAAAAAGTCATATTTGTGTTATCAATCCATTTGTCATATACTGTTATCTCTTAATTCATGTGGACTCATTTTTATTATTCAAGGAAAAATACAACCTGTTATTGTTGGTAGTTGGTAAGAGTGCATATTTTCTTTACAAAAATGATTAACAAATTTTGTATTATATTTAATATTTATTTAAATACTATATCTTAAATTTAATTAATATTATTATTAGTATTGTTAGTTTTTGTATATATTCAAGTTACAAAAAGTATTTTATATAATATAAAAATCATAAATTTAATTTTATGTGATTTTTGTTTTATTATTATTTTTGTCTACGAGTTTTTGTGTATAAGGAAAACTAAGTAAATTTTAATTCATAAAATTATATTGTGTTTTTATTTTATAAAAAAAGTGACATTTCACAATTTAATATTAAATATTGTTTTTAACTTTCAAAATTATCATTTAACGCTTTTAACATTAATAATAATAATAATAATAAATTATATCAAAATTTCAATTTTGTAAAAAAATAAAATAAATAATTATAAAAACTAATATCATATTATTAATATATAATATTTATATATATCTTTAAATTTTGGCCTAGTTAAAAGGTGAAATTGAAATACAATAAGATAAAATATTAGCATAAAATTATATAGATCATATCATTTAATTTTTTGGCAGCTATATATGAAATGCAAACAATATTACAAAATAATTTTACCTTGTTTCAAATTAAAAGGTAATTTGAAAGACTTTTTTTAACTTTTAATTTTTTAATAAATTTTTATCTTATCTTATTTTTAATTTTAAAATTTCATTTTTTTAAATACATTTTAAATTTTAAATTTTAAATTATAGTGTTTTAAAAATTACCGAGTTATAATAATAATAATAAATAGAAAGAAAAAAACACAAAAACATAAAAATTTCATAGTATAGAAAAACAACAAAAGCACACAAACTTTAAAATAATGGAAATTCAAATGTGAAAGAAATAGACCGTTAAGAATCTTCTTCGCTTCGAAAAAATAGGACAGTTGCCAGAAGTGGAAGTGGCAGACTTGCCTAAAATAGAGATAATTAGGATGGATGAGTTGGTAATGGGAGTGAAAGCCGTGAATAAAGTATATCTGTTGATCTGGAAAAAGCTAAAGAAAACGGAAGTATCCGTTGATCTGGGAAAAAGCCGAAGAAAACCGAAGAGGTACAGAGAATCAGGGATATCATTTTTAGTTTTTACGCTGAAGGAAAAGGACGTGGAAACACACATAATTTCAAATCTCCACCCTCTTTCTTCCTCATTCCGTTGTGGTATGTTTTCTGTGAAGCGCCTCCATTTTTGTGTGTTGACAGAAGAGGACGACAATGGGTTGGAAGCATTGTTGATGAATTCTCTTTCTATTCTATTGATGAGCACAATGAATTTGGTTCATCAGCTCCCGAAGATCATCAGCTCTATGCAACCAATGCTCGTTCTTGATTCACAGGAACCGCTTACAGGAGAGTTTGTGACAGAACCCAGAGGGGAGAGTTGTCATGTTCCAATGCGCTCATGTTGTTGCTGTTACCCAAACTGTTTTTGGGATGTTATTTTTTACTGCTCCAAATTGTTTCCAGGTATTTTATTTATTTATGCTGTCTTATTTATGCTGTCTTTATTTAAATTTAATGTAATTTGTTGTTAATGTAAACTTCTTGTTCGCATTTACTCTTTACTTCATTTTCTTTAATTAATTTAACAACTCTCTATTTCATTTTCTTTAATTAGTTAACCTCCCTCAAACAGGCCTTCTGGCCTTCTTGCTTTCTGGCCTTTTTTTTCTTTAATTAATTAGTTATCTTGTTCGATTTAGGTTTATTTTTGCGTTGGCTTTCAAATTTGTGTGCTCCGTTCCGCTTCGAGAGCCAGAATAAGCTCGTTTTTAGGTGTCGCTTCTTTTTAATATCATGGCAGTTTAATTTTATCTAAAACTCATTGAGTTCCTGATACCAATTTCAACCAGGCCGCCTAGGATAGAAATATGGATTTTGAGGATCTTTCCCATGCAAGTATAAACCTTTTTTTTTATTGAGCTATTGATGCCAATTTGAATTAGTCGACTTAGTATCGAAATCTTAAGACCCTTTTTTGATGAAATACAAGAGTTATTTAATTACTTTAGAGGTTGTGGAACTAAACTTCATCTAATTCGTCCAGTTTCCACTAGACTCGAACTGATGTATGGCTCCACCTTCTCAGTATCTTCCTTCCATATTCCTCTATATTGTATTTTTATTGTTTTTGCATTTGACTTGTGAGATGTATCCACTCGGCAAAGCTCTTCAGCTCTCCTTAGTGTCAAAACTATTAAAAAAAAATTATAGGGTTATGTTTTGGAAGATTGTTAAGTTAAGACTATTTTACCGGTTGCCAAAGCATATATTATTATAGTTTTGAAGTAAATTTAACGTGATTTTATCCAGTCCTCTAATAAGCTTTTTATATATTTTAGCTAAAATGGATAAGCAATTTTAGCAATTTGTAGTTCATTTTAATATATTTTATGTTTCAGTGTCAATGAAAAAATAATTTATCAGTTTATATTAAATTAGAGTAAAATTTAGATTAATATTGACTAAACTAATCAAAATAATTGATGAAAAAAAATTAGAAATGTGGAGAAGAATTTTTAGTTAATAACCTTAATTTTTTCTACCTTAATGTATTATAGTCACTTTCTTATGGCGAGGTCAGGTCAATTCAAAATTTATTATGAGATATATTTGAAGTGTATAATATTTCCTCAAAGAATTTGTATAATATATATATATTATTAAGGTCTTTTTTTTTCACATTAGGAACTAAGAGAGAGAGAAAGAGGGGGATAGAGAGAGAGGGGGGAGAGATATAGAGAGAGGGAGGGAAATATGAAAGGCGAGAGAGAGAGGGAGGGAGGGAGAGGGAGAGGAGGGAGACAGGGGGAGAGGGAGACAGGGGGGATGGAAACAGAGGGAGGGAGAAGAAAGGGGGAGGGGGAAGAGAGAGAGAGAGAGAGGGTGAGAAGGGAAGGGGGAGAGAGAGGGTGAGAAGGAAGGGGGGGAGAGAGAAAGTAAGTGGGGCAGGGGGGGCCGAGGGAGGCTGAGGGAGGAGTGGCAAGAGAGAGAAAGAGGAGGGGAGTGGGAGAGATAGGGAGGGGGGAGAGAGAGTGTGGGGGGCGAGCTTGAGGGAGGAAAAGTGAGGGAGGGGAAGCAAGAGAGAGAAAGAGGAGGGGAGGCAGAGAGAGAGGGAAGGGGGGAGAGAGAGAGGGTGTGATGTGGAGAGAGAGAGAGAGAGAGAGAGAGAGGGGGAGGAGGGATAGACGGAGAAGGAGAGAGGGGCGGGGAGGGAGAAGGAGAGAGGGGGGATGGTGAGGGAGGAAGGGGGGTGGGGAGAGACGCAGCAATGAGAGAGAGAGATGGAGAGATACAGATACATGGAGAGATATAGAGAGAATATTAGAGAGAAAGAAAGGGAGGGAGGGAGAGAGAAAGAGAGAGGGGAGGAGAGAGAGAAAGAGAGATAGTGCTAGAGACAGTGAGGGAGGCAGGAGAGAGAGTAGGGGGAAAGAAGATTGAGAGAGGGGAGAGGGAGGTAGAGAAATGGAGGGTGGGAGAGAGAGAGGGGGAGGGTTAAAGAAAAACAAAGGAGAGATAAATAGAGAGTGAGAGAGAGGGAGAGAGTCCAGGGAAGAGAGAGAGTGAGAGACAAACATAGAGAGAGAATGGGAGGGAGAGGGAGAGAGAGAGTATGTGTGAGAGAGAGAGAGAGAGAGAGAGAGAGAGAGAGGAAGGGAGATGTAGAGAGAGAGTGGGGAAGGGATATGGAGAGAGAGAGAGAGGGGCGGGGAGGGAGAGAGAAAGAAGGGGGATAAAGGGGGATGAAGAGAGAGATGGAGAGAGAGATACAAAGAGAGAGCATGGGGAGGCATGGGGAGGGAGGAAGAGAGAGTATAAGGAAAGGAGAGAGAGAGAAAGAGTGAAGGGCAGAGGGAGAGACAGAGAGATATAGGGGTAGAGGGAGACAGAGAGAGAGAATGGAGTGAAAGAGACAACGAGGTGGAGGGAGAGAGTGGGCCAAAGGGGGAGAGATAGGGATATATAGGGAAAGAGAGAGGGAGGGGGAGAGGGAGAAGGGAGAGGGAGAGAGGGGAGAGGAGGGGGGGAGAAAGAGAGAGTGAAAGAGAGAGAGAGAGGGAGAGAGAGAGAAGGGGAGGGATAGACGGAGAAGGAGAGAGGGGGGGGGGAAGAGAGGGAGGGAGTGGGGGAGGGTGATGGAGACACACCGATGAGAGAGAGAGGAGGAGAGATAAAGAGAGAGGGAGAGATAGAGAGAGAGGGAGGGAGATAGAGAGAAAGAGAGAGGGGAGGCGAGAGAGAGAGAGGAGGAGGGAGACAGAGAGAGCGAGGAGGGTGAGAGAGAAATATAGAAAGATAGAGAGAGAGACAAAGAGAGAGGCGAGAGAGAGAGAGGGGGGGGGGGGAGAGATATTGAGAGAAGGGAGAGGGAGGGAGAGGAATGGAAGGTGGGGGAGAGAGGGGGAAGGCGGAAATGGAGAGGGGGAGAGAGAGACAGAGGAGAGGGAGGGAGAGAGGAAGAGAGGGAGGAGGGGAGGGCGAGAGAGGGAGGGGTAGATACAAATAGAGGAGAGATAAAGAGAGTGAGGGGGAGGGGAGAGAGAGAGAGTGGGGAAGAGACACAGAGATAGAAAGAGAGAGAGAGATCGACATAGAGAGAGAGTGGGAGGGAGAGAGATAGAGAAAGGGATAGGAAGAGAGGGAGAGGGATAAATAGAGGGAGAGGGAGTGAGAGAGAGAGAGAGAGGAAGGGAGAGTGAGAGAGAGAGTGGGGAAGGGAGATGGAGAGAGAGAGATGGGTGGGGAGGGAGAGAGATAGAGAGAGAGCACAGGGAGGGAGGAAGAGAGTATAAGGAAATGAGAGAGAAAGAGAGAGAGAGAGAGAGAGAAGGGCAGAGGGAGAGACAAAGAGAGAGAGGGGTGAAGGGAGACACAAAGAGAGAGAGGGGAGTGAGAGAGACAAAGTGGAGCAGAGAGAGATGGGGAGAGAGGGGGAGATAGGGGGAGATATAGGGATATATAGGGAAAGAGAGTGAGCGGGTTATAGAAAGAGAAGGGAGAAGGAGACAGGGGGGGAGGATGAGATGGTGAGAGGGAGGGAGAGGTAGAGGGAGAGAGAGAGGGTAGGATTGAGGTAGAGGGAGAGGGAGAAAGAGGGGGAAGGTGGTAGAGAGAGGGATGGACAGAGAGAGAGAGATTGGTGGAAGGGGAGAGAAGGGGGGTGGGAGGAAGGAGAGTGACAAAGAGAGAGAGAGAGAGCAAGGAAAAGAGTTGGCAGAGTGTTAAAGTGAGAGAGGGATAGTGGGATATATATATATATATATATATATATATATATATATATATATATAGAGAGAGAGAGAGAGAGAGAGAGAGAGAGAGAGAGAGAGAGAGAGAGAGAGAGATAGAATAAGGGGGGTGGTTAGAGAGGTAGAGGGAGGTGGGGGATGAAGAAGGGTTGAGATATGGATAGATGGATGGTGGGAGGGAGGGGGGGAGGCTTAGGGTCAAAGAGTGGGAGATTGAAAGGGAGAGTGGGGGAGGAAGAGAGATAGGGAAGGATGGAGAGGTAAGGGAGAGGAGATATAGTGATATGTATAGCGAGAGTAACATAGGGGGATAAAGAGTGGTAGGGTTAGAGAGAGAGAGTGAGTGTAATATATATATATATATATGTGTGTGTGTGTGTGTGTGTGTGTGTGTGTATATATATCGAGAGAGAGAGAGAGAGAGAGAGAGAGAGAGAGAGGGGAAGGGAGAGAAGGCTGATGGGGGAGATGATGTGGGAGAGTGGGATTGAAATAGGGATAGGTAAAGTGTGAAGGGATATATATAGAGGGAGAATGTGTGAGACAAGAGTTAGGGAGGAAAAGAGATAGGGAGAGACAGAAGAGAGAGGGAGGGAGAAGGTAGGAATAAGAAAAACAAATAAAGGTATGGGGACAGTGGGAGTGGAAGTGATAGTTAGGGAGATGTAAAGAATAATTGGGGGTACAATGGGGGAGAGAAAGAGAGTGAGTGAAAAAGAGAGGGTGTTGGGGAGGGGGGGGGGGGGGGGAGCGGGATAAGTGGGAGAGAGGGCGCGAACAATAAAATTGGGGGGGAGGTGGAGGAGGATTCTTGAGAGAGGTGAAGGGGAGTGTGCATGCGAGAAAGGGAGAGATAGATATAATGAGATTGGTGGTTAGTAATAATACAATAGGTCGATACCACGAGTTATAAAAATACCACGAATCTCCCCTTTTATAATTTTTCCTACTCAATAATATAAATTGATTTTATATTTTCTTTAATTTTACCCACATTCACTTAATAAGACCCTTTAATTTAATTATACATTGAAACTTCCAAATATTACTCTTTCCACTTATATGATAGCTAAATAATTGTATTAATTGATCCCCATTTTCATTATAAAGTAGCCTATGGGAATCAAATAGGGCATTCAATGAGTGACTATTCAAAAAATAAAAAATTACATGGTCAAACCTATCCAGGTTGAAAAATCATTAATCTGCCTCATCCATGCACTCTTAGTTAACTTTACAATTTTCATGCTAAAGTGAACTTATATCAATTCATTGCCAATTGTGCTCACATCATGAATGGCTTCATGTGCCATCCTAGAAAGACACTACCGTGAGGGTTGTAATTCAAGGGCATTACTATGGAGGCCATAATTGGAGTGGCATCCCTATGATATACCATACATAACACATTCCATTATTACTTGTATTTCTATTTTATTCTTGATAAAGGTGGTAAGTATTCATGGAAAGTGTCACTCTCTTATCATCGTCCTTTGAAATAGTTTGGAAAACATTTATGGAGTTTTATGCCACTAAAATAATGATAAAGTAAAATAAATCCATAATAATATATAAAAAAATACAAAAATACAAAATATGGTTGGGAACATAATTAGCTCATGGGGAAAAACCTATCATGAGCTCTATCCACCAGATTAGCCATCAATGATTGTTCGAGCACTTGATCCTACCCAAATAAAAATAAATCGTTGTATTTTCTGAACCTTTGTGGGAAATAAATCACCATTTTTAAGTTGTATTAGAGTGGTGGAAATAGTACGACAATAAAAGGGGTAACTCGTGTCTCCATGATTGATCCCTTTTTACATATATACACTCTATATGTTGGACATCAAGTAGTTGGTCTCTTGGCTATGTCACCTAACCCTTAACTCTTTCCCAACACATTGCCACCCTCTATAGTTGTGCCCATGGAGTAATGGATTGACCTAGGAATTTTAACTTCCCCTTGGATGTTTGAAACACATACTACAGTTATCCAAGTATTCATCGCAAATATAAGAGAGCGAAGGTCTATATGGGACTTGTTGTAGTGAGATATGTGATAAGTATTGGTTGTTACGATAACTTTAATTATGGTCCTTTGCGTTGCCTCTATGATTTTATTTACTTAATGATCAATTTACATAAATTTTATTATAAGGATATTTTGTGAGATGTTTGACATCACAGTAGTAAAGGATGTTATAGGTGATTTCTTTACCTCCTTACTAGTGGACTAGAAGTTCTAATATCCAAAGTATAGAGAGGTAGATTCACTTTGATGATGCAATTTTCAATACCTATGATATATAATTTGGCTAATAGATGGATTTATATAATGATTTAAAACTAGAGGAATCCCTAAATGTTAGAAAATTAATCCCATGATTGTTATCATTGGAGATATTGATGGTGTGATGAATGAATATGTGATTACCCTAGTATTCCATTGCCACTATTTGATGAGAATCACTTGATCCACAATCCAGATGATGATGGTCATTCTTGGGGTGATAAGGGATGCCTTCTATATCACTTTGGAGAGATAGCACCTATCTAGCTAATGCCACATCGCCTAGTGTCCTCTTGTGAGGGCCATGTAGGGCACATTTTGGTCATGATATCCTGGAATGGAGATTCTTTTGGTGTCTTGAACATGATCATCAAGAAATTCATGGAATATGGAACACCCTTTAGCCCTTACATCACATTTTGAGAGACTCTTCAACTCATTTGAAAATTTAACCATAATATAAGTATGTATTTATGTAATTAAAAATAAAAGAAATATTAATATTATAATAATTATTAATTTTATTAAAAAAATATATAAAATATAAAATTACAAATATATATATATATATATATATATTTAAAAATATAAAATTATAATAGCATCTAAACAAAATAATAATTTTTTTATAAAACAAACAAATATCTTAATAAATAAAGTAAAAAAATATGATGACATGGTCATTGGTTCATTGTTTATGGAAACAAATATTTATATTAACAATTGTGGACTTAAATGGAAAACATTCAAAATACCTATATATATATATATATATATATATATATATATATATATATATGAGATCTTAAAGTATGATTGTATTGTTTCATAAATTTAGATTAAAAGGAAAAAGAAATCCATATTACATAACTTTAAAACTTTATATTATATATATTTTTAGTGATAGTTAAATTTTAAATAGATTGAACTAAAAATTGTGTCAAATATAATTATTAAAAGGAATATTATTTTTGAAATAATAATAAAAATACATTATTCAATTGAGAAGTAAATTCCACTTTATATAGAGATTCTAATAACATATCATATTTAAGAAAACAATCAATAAATGAGAAATATAATGGCCAACTATATAGACTATATAATGCTTTATTCAATTGGCATGCATGCTTTACAAGTATGAAGGTGTCTTTAAGTGTTACTTTTTGGAGTTTCCCTTGGATTTTTAGCACGATTCTGATAGAAAACAATTATGGATTTTTTTTGTTATTTTTGTTGCTTAAATTAGTTTTTTGATTGCATATATGAATTCAACACATTGGAAAACCCTTGGGAACTTCTATTGTGCAAATTTCACACATTAAACTTGTGATTTCAATGAATCTTAGCGAGAGTCTAGACAATTCAATATGAAAATAAACAGAACAAATTTTCAAAAAGTCACACCTATAGACATCTAAATGATATGACAATAAAACATAAAACTTTTCAAAAATTTTCACTTGAAAACAACTCGAATAAGTACTACCATGGATATCTAAATAATATGATTGCAAATTACTTGGAAAATTTCCGAAAAATTCACCAATGCGTGGAACATCACAAATTTGTTATTATAAATTTAGTAAGATATCAATATATTGTATGTATTGTGGCATAAGTTAACAACGACACTTGGATGCTGTGAATTGGCACTCTTTCTTTATTGAAGTGTAACCATGAGAAGAAGCTATATAATTCAAATAAAATAAGAAACAAAATTGATCTTACAAATATTTGTAAAAAAATATTGCAAAATATGTTTATTCGTTCTATAATCAATAAGATTTTGACTATTTATGTATTTATGAGGACATCCAAATATAGCTCCAAGAAGGAGAAACATGAGATTTTTAATTGAAATTTATGATTTACTTGAAATGAGAAACAGGTGAATTAAACACTCTTCTAAAAATATGGGTTGTAGTGTAAACTGAAAATTATTACCTGTAAATTAAAATTAAAATTTTAATATATATATATATATATATATATATATATATATATTAATTTACATTAAAATTTTATGGTAATAATTTTTTTATGAATGTAAATTTATTTTTTGTTTGGGTATATCAAAATTCAGGAAAACTAAAATTTCTTAAAATAAGAAACTTATTTACATTGTAAATTTTTAAAAATAAAGTTTGCAACTCCACTTTATTATGTTTGATATGGTACTTGGTTAAGGTATATTTATGATAATTATAGACATAAACATGTAGTGTGTCAATACAAAACTAGATAAGAAAATAATTGGACATCTCTTTCATTTTGATTCACATATCTTTAAAATGTTTTAATCATTATTTTTATTTTCAGTTATTTGTATAATACATGCTTAGTTTACATTGAGGTATTGATTTAAGAGTTGTTTTTAGTGAGACCATTTGGACATTCGATGGACATATTCAAGGTAAAACTTTTTATTTTGTTATTTAAACTAGTTTTTTTACTATATATATGGATTTAACACCCAGAAAAACCCTAGTGGACTTGGATTGTGCACGGAACTTCGGTTTTGTAGGATTATCCATCAATCTTGTGATTTCCATAAATTCCAGCTTGATTTTAGAGAAATTAATAATGACAAGTCGTATTGATTTATGCTACTACGCCACACCCATATATTCCATATGTCAACTTAGTGTTAAATAAGGAAATAAGTATAGGTATCCTTTTTTGTTGAGATACACCCCATTAAATTTTTTAAATCATAAGTTATTTTTTTGTCAATATTTTTATATAATAATTACACACTCAATATCTAATATTCACATTTTTATTGATATATTTTCAATACTACTTCATATTAAATAGTCGAGTTACACATTCCATTATTACATAAATTAGAAAGAAAATATTAATTAAATGAAAAATATCCTTCATTTTATTTATTTATAGTTGACCTTGAATTTATTTTTGTCATTAATATTTATTAACAACCATCATCATCATCATTAAGGATTAAAGAATTTTCACGTAATCCTTACATCATAGAGTCTAAAATAATTATTAACATAGGAAAACATATTTTAAATTCAATTAGTTTTTTTAATGTGAAGTTGATATAAAATTATTTTTATTTATATTTCTATAGAAATATGTATAGAGTTTATATTGGAATATATTACTTGATATGAATATCCTAATATCCCATCGAAGGTTTGTATTGGAAAGTTTTTAAATAAAAATTTACACATCTTCCTAATATTTAAAATAAACAAGATAACAATTTCTTTTAAATTAGTTTATATCTCACAAATTGAAATAAAATTATTTTAATTATTATGGATATTGAAATAATTTGTTTTTTTATAATTACAACATTAATATAATTCTAAATATCATGTATCAATTTCATCCAATTAAGCACCTCCCTTGTACTAAAGAAATAAAATGCAATTTAATATTTTTATGATTTTTTTTTTTTTAATTTTTACAATGTAAATACATTTATTATTTGTTAATGTAATATTAATAGACAACATATAAGTATACTAATTTATAGAGAATTTATCAAAGAAAAAATAAATTTGGTAAATTTTGTTAGGAACATTTATTATACTACTATCCATTATATATATATATATATATATATATATATATATATTTCTTATTAAATTTATGTTTTCTCTTTTTATACCTATCTAATAAATACTAAAATATATGTTTTGTTTATGATTAATATTAAAAAAAAAAAATAGTATGTTAATTGCCAAATTTATATTAAAATATAGAAAGGATTGTACATTTTTTTGAGATTAGATGACAAAAGAAAAGTTATGAAAACCCAATTATTTTTCTTTCAATATATTTTTTTTTTGTTTTATTTTAACTTACATTATTAAAATTAAATATTAAAATATTATATTTATAACTTTTTAAAATAGTGGGAAAAAATCATATTTGTGTTATCAAACCAATTGTTATTTATTGTTATTTATTAATGCATGTGGACTCATCTTTATTATTCAAGGAAAAATAAAACCTGTTATTGTTGGTAGTTGGTAAAAGTGCATACATTCTTTATAAAAATGATTAACAAATTTTGTATTATATTTAATATTTATTTAAATACTATATCTTAAATTTAATTATTATTAGTATTAGTATTATTCATTTTTGTATATAGTCAAGTTACAAAAAGTATTTTATATCACATAAAAATGATAAATTTAATTTTATGTGATTTTTGTTTTATTACTATTTCTGTGTACTAGTTTTTGTGTATAAGGAAAACTAAGTAAATTTTAATTCATAAAATTATTTTGTGTTTTTATTTTGTAAAAAAAATGACATTTCACAACTTGATATTAAATATTGTTTTTAACTTTCAAAATTATCATTTAACACTTTTAACATTAATAATAATAATAATAATAAAATTTCAATTTTGTAAAAAAAAAAAATTTATTATAAAAACCAATATCATATTATTAATATATAATATTTATATATATCTTTAAATTTTAGCCCAGCTAAAACGTGAAATTAAAATGTAATAAGATAAAATATTATCATAAAATTATATAAATCTTATCATTTAATTTTTTGACAGCTGTATATGAAATGCAAACAATATTACTAGACAATTAAATAATATTCATATTATTTCTTATTATAATCTTTAATCATTTTTATATTATTATTATTATTATTATTTATTTATTTATTTATTTATTTATTTTTATTTTATTTATTTATTTATTTATTTTATTTTATTTTATTTTATTTATTTATTTTATTTATTTTATTATTATTATTATTATTATTATTTTAATTAATTAATTTATTTATTTATTTATTTTTGTATGACTTTTAATTTAATTAATTAATTTATCTTTCAACGGCTAGTTGGAGCTTCTCGTTTCTATTTAATTGGGTTTCCTGATCAGATTTTTCATCAAGTCCTGATGATGAACCACACTGGCTGGTTCGAAACGCGTCCAGACCAAATTCATTTGGATGTGATTTTTACCGAAAGATTTTTTTCACAATTTTGCTTTATTTCAAATTAAAAGGTAATTTGAAAGAATTTTTTTTTTAACTTTTAAATTGTTAATAAATTTTTATATTATCTTATTTTTTATTTTAAAATTTCTTATTTTTTAAATACGTTTTAAATTTTAAATTCTAAATTTTTAATATACTGTTTTAAAAATCTTACCAAGTTATAATAATAATAATAAATAAAAAGCAAAAGAACACAAAAACATAAAAATTTCATAATATAGAAAAACAAAAAAAACAACAAAAGCACACCAACACTAAAATAATGGAAATTCAAGTGTGAAAGAAATAGACCGTTAAGAATATTAATCGCTTAAAAAAAATAGGACAGTTGCAGAAGTGGAAGTGGCAGACTTGCCTAAAATAGAAATAATTAGGATGGATGAGTTGGTAATGGGAGTGAAAGCCGTGAATAAAGTATATCTGTTGATCTGGAAAAAGCTATAGAAAACGGAAGTATCCGTTGATCTGGGAAAAAGCCGAAGAAAACCGAAGAGGTACAGAGAATCAGGAATATCATTTTTAGTTTTTACGTTGGAGGAAAAGGACGTAGAAACGCATATAATTTCAAATCTCCACCCTCCTTCTTCCTCATTCCGTTGTGGTATGTTTTGTGTGAAGCGCCTCCATTTTTGTGTGTTATAGAGGAGGACGACAATGGGTTGGAAGCATTGTTGATGAATTCTTTTTCTATTCTATTGATGAGGACAATGAATTTGGCTCATCAGCTCGCGAAGATCTTCAGCTCTATGCAATCAATGCTCTTTCATGATTCACAGGAACCGCTCTATGCAATCAATGCTCTTTCTTGATTCACAGGAACCGCTTACACGAGGGTTTGTGACAGAACCCACTTTCCTGATTCACAGGAACCGCTTACAGGACAGTTTGTGACAGAACCCAGAGGGGAGAGTTGTCATTTCCAATGCGCTCTTCTTGCTGCTGTTACCCAAACTGTTTTTGGGCTATTATTTTTTACTACTCCAAAAAGTTTCCAGGTATTTTATTTATTTCTGTTGTGTTTATTTAAATTTAATGTAATTTGTTGTTAATGTAAACTTGCTGTTGTTCTCATTTATTCTTTACTTCATTTTCTTTAATTAGTTAAATTTTTGTGCTCCGTTTCGCTTCGAGACCAAGAATAAACTCGTTTTTAGGTGTCACTTCTTTTTAATATCATGGCAATTTAATTTAATGTAAAATTCATTGAGTTCTTGATACCAATTTCAACCAGTCCTCCTAGGATAGAAATATGGATTTTGAGGATCTTTCCTATGTAAGTATAATTTTTTTTTTTTATTGAGCTATTGCCAAGTCACTTCATGGCAATTTAATTTAATGTAAAATTCATTGAGTTCTTGATACCAATTTCAACCAGGCCTCCTAGGATAGAAATATGGATTTTGAGGATCTTTCTTATGTG
>MU968511.1:347500-528627 GCA_034641835.2 Pinus albicaulis | reverse complement strand
AAATATCATGTATCAATTTCATTCAATTAAGCACGTTCCTTGTACTAAAGAAATAAATTGCGATTTAATTTTTTTTATGATTATTTTTTTTTTAAATTTTTGTAATGTAAATACATTTATTATTTGTTAATGTAATATTAATAGACAGCATATACGTATACTAATTTATAGAGAATTTATTAAAGAAAAATTAAATTTGGTAAATTTTGTTAGGAACATCTATTATGCTACTATCCAAAATATATATATATATATATATATATATATATCTTATTAAATTTAAGTTTTCTTTTTTTTATACCTATCCAATACATACTAAAATATATGTTTTATTTATGATTAATATTTATAAAAAAAATAATATGTCAATTGCAAAATTGATATTAAAATATAGAAAGGATTGTACATTTTTTTGAGATTAGATGATAAAAGAAAAGTTATGAATGAAACCCAATTATTTTTCTTCCAATAATTTTCTAGTTTATTTTAAATTACATTATTAAAAATAAACAATAAAATATTTTATTTATAACTTTTAAAATAGTGGGAAAAATTCATATTTGTGTTATCAATCCAATTGTCATATACTGTTATCTCTTAATGCATGTGGAGTCATATTTATTATTCAAGGAAAAATACAACATGTTATTGTTGGTAGTTGGTAAGAGTGCATAATTTCTTTATAAAAATTATTAACAAATTTTGTATTATATTTAATATTTATTTAAATACTACATCTTAAATTTAATTATTATTATTACTAGTATTATTAGTTTTTGTATATATTGAAGTTACAAAAAGTATTTTATATAACATAAAATGATAAATTTAATTTTATGTGATTTTTGTTTTATTATTATTTTTTGTGTACTAGTTTTTGTGTATAAGGAAAAGTAAGTAAATTTTAATTCCTAAAATTATTTTGTGTTTTTATTTAAAAAAAAAAAAATGACATTTCACAATTTGATATTAAATATTATTTTTAAGTTTCAGGATTATCATTTAACACTTTTAATAATAATAATAATAATAATAATAAAATTTCAATTTTGTAAAAAAAAATATAATTATAAAAACCAAAATCATATTATTAATATATAATATTTATATATATCTTTAAATTTTAGCCTAGCTAAAACATGAAATTGAAATGCAATAAGATAAAATATTATCATAAGATTAAATAAATCTTATCATTTAATTTTTTGGCAGCTATATATGAAATACAAACAATATTACTAAATAATTTTGCCTTATTTCAAATTAAAAAGTAATTTGAAAGGCTTTTTTTAACCCTTAATTTGTTAATAAATTTTTACATTATCTTATTTTTTATTTTAATTTTTTATTTTTAAATATATTTTAAATTTTAAATTTTAAATTTTTAATTATAGTGTTTTAAAAATTACAAAGTTATAATAATAATAAATAAAAAGAAAAAAACACAAAAGCATAATATAGAAAAACAAAAAACAACAAAAGCACACAAACTCTAAAATAATGGAAATTCAAATGTGAAAGAAATAGACCGTTAAGAATCTTCTTCGCTTAGAAAAAATAGGACAATTGCCAGAAGTGGAAGTGGCAGACCTTGCCTAAAATAGAAATAATTAGGATGGATGAGTTGGTAATGGGAGTGAAAGCCGTGAATAAAGTATATCTGTTGATCTGGAAAAAGCTAAAGAAAACGGAAGTATCCGTTGATCTGGGAAAAAGCCGAAGAAAACCGAAGAGATATCATTTTTAGTTTCTACGTTGAAGGAAAAGGATGTGGAAACACATATAATTTCAAATCTGCACCCTTTTTCTTCCTCATTCCGTTGTGGTATGTTTTGTGTGAAGCGCCTCCATTTTTGTGCGTTGACAGAAGAGGACCACAGTGGGTTGGAAGAATTGTTGATGAATTCTCTTTCTATTGTATTGATGAGCACAATGAATTTGGCTCATCAGCTCCCGAAGATCATCAGCTCTATGCAATCAATGCTCTTTCTTGAGTCACAGGAACCGCTTGCAGGAGAGTTTGTGACAGAACCCACTTTCTTGATTCACAGGAACCGCTTACAGGAGAGTTTGTGACAGAACCCAGAGGGGAGAGTTGTCATGTTCCAATGCGCTCTTGTTGCTGCTGTTACCCAAACTGTTTTTGGGCTATTATTTTTTACTACTCCAAATTGTTTCCAGGTATTTTATTTATTTCTGCTGTGTTTATTTAAATTTAAAGTAATTTATTGTTAATGTAAATTTGTTGTTCGCATTTAATCTTTACTTCATTTTCTTTAATTAATTTAACAACTCTCTATTTCATTTTCTTTAATTAGTTAACCTCCCTCAAACAGGCCTCATGGGGTTCTTCCTTTCTGGCCTTTTTTTCTTTAATTAATTAGTTATCTTGTTCGATTTACGTTTATTTTTGTGTTGGCTTTCAAATTTGTGTGCTCCGTTCCGCTTCGAGAGCAAGAATAAACTCGTTTTTAGGTGTCACTTCTTTTTAATATCATGGTAGTTTATTTCAATCTAAAATTCATTGAGTTCATGATACTAATTTCAACCACCCGCCTACGATAGAAATATGGATTTTGAGGATCTTTCCTATGCAAGTATAATTTTTTTTTTATGAAGCTATTGATGCCAATTTGAATTAGTCGACTTAGTATCGAAATCTTAAGACTCTTTTTTGATGAAATAGACGAGTTATTCAATTACTTTAGAGGTTGCGCAATATTACCTTCATTGCCATTTTCATGTGCAACCAAACTTCATCTAATTCGTCCAGTTTCCACTCGACTCGAACTAATGTATCGTTCCACCTTCCCAGTATCTTCCTTCCACATTCCTCTACATTGTATTTTCATTGTTTTTGCATTTGACTCGTGAGATGTATCCACTCGGCAAAGCTCTTCAGCTCCTTAGTGTCAAAACTATTAAAAAAAAAATTATAGGGTTATGTTTTGGAAGATTGTTAGGTTAAAACCATTTTACCCGTTGCCACAGCATATATTATTATAGTTTTGAAGTAAATTTATCCAGTCCTTTAATAAGGTTTTTATATATTTTGGCTAAAATGGATAAGCAATTTTAGCAATTTGTAGTTCACTTCAATATATTTTAAGTTTCAATGTCAATGAAAAAATAATTTATCAATTTATATTAAATTAGAGTAAAATTTAGATTAATATTAACTAAACTAATTAAAATAATTGATGAAAAACAATTAGAAATGTGGAGAAGATCTTTTAGTTAATAACCTTAATTTGTTCTACCTTAATGTATTATAGTCACTTTCTTATGGTGAGGTGAAGTCAATTCAAAATTTATTATGAGATATATTTAAAGTGTCTAATGTTTCCTCAAATAGTTTATATAAACTATATATATTATTAAGGTGTGTTGTTTTCACATTATGAACTAAGAGAGAGAGAAAGAGGGGGATAGAGAGAGAGGGGGGAGAGATATAGAGAGAGGGAGGGAGAGATGAAACGCGAGAGAGAGAGAGAGAGGGAGGGAGGGAGAGAGAGAGAGGATGGAGATAGGGGGAGAGGGAGAGGGAGACAAGGGGATGGAAACAAAGGGAGGGGGAAGAAAGGAGGAGGGATAGAGGGAGAAGGAGAGAGGGGCGGGGAGGGAGAAGGAAATATGGTGGAGGGTGAGGGAGAGAGGGGGATGGGGGGATGGTGAGGGAGGAAGGGGGGTGAAGAGAGACACACCGATGAGAGAGAGATATGGAGAGATAAAGAGACGTGGAGAAATATAGAGAGAGGGTGAGAGAAAGATAAAGAGAGAGGGGAGGGGAGAGAGAGAGAGGAGAGGGAGATAGAGAGAGGGATGAGGGAGAGAGAGAGAGAAAGAGAGATAGAGCTAGAGATAGAGAGGGAGGCAGGAGAGAGAGCGGGGGCGAATAATATTGAGAGAGGGGAGAGGGAAGGAGAGGAATGGAGGGTGGGGGGAGGGTTAGAGACAAGAAAAGGAGAGATAAAGAGAGAGAGAGAGAGAGAGAGAGAGAGAGAGAGAGACTAGGGAAGAGAGATAGTGAGAGACAAACACACACACACACACATATATATATATACAGAGAGAGAGAGAGAGAGAGTGGGGAAGGGATATGGAGAGAGATAGTGAAGGGCAGATGGAGAGACAGAGAGATATAGGGGCATAGGGAGACATAGAGAGAGAGAGGGGAGTGAAAGAGACAATGAGGCAGAGGGAGAGAGGGGGCTAGAGGGGGAGAGATAGGGATATACAGGGGAAGAGAGAGGGAGGGGGAGAGAGAGAAGGGAGAGGTAGAGAGAGAAGGGAGAGGAAGAGGGGGGAGGAGAGGGGGAGAGAGAGAGAGGGGAAGTGAGAGAGAGAGAGAGAGGGAGGGAGAAAAGGGGAGGGATAGAGCGAGAATGAGATAGGGGCGGGGAGGGAGTGGGGGAGGGTGTGGGAGGGAGGCAGATGGGGAGAGACATGCCAATGAGAGAGAGAGAGAGGTAGAGATAAAGAGAGAGGGAGAGATATAGAGACAGGGAGGGAGATAGAGAGAAAGAGAGAGGGGAAGCGAGAGAGAGAGAGGAGGAGGGAGATAGAGAGAGGGAGGAGTGTGAGAGATAAATATAGAAAGATGGAGAGAGAGAGAGAGAGAGAGAGAGAGAGAGAGAGAGAGGGGGAGAGGGAGGTGAGAGAGAGAGGGGGGAGAGAGATTGAGAGAGGGGAGAGGGAGGGAGAGGAGTGGATAGTGGGGGAGAGAGGGGGAAGGTGGAAATGAAGATGGGGAGAGAGAGACAGAGGAGAGGGAGGGAGAGAGGAAGAGAGGGAGGAGGGGAGAGCGAGATGGGGAGGGGTAGATAAAAATAGAGGAGAGTTAAAGAGAGTGAGGGGGAGGGGGGAGAGAGAGGTAGAGAAAGAATGGGGGAGAGAGAGGGAGAGAGAGAGAGTGGGGAAGAGACACAGAGATAGATAGAGAGAGAGAGAGTGGGAGAGAGAGGGATAGGGAGAGAGGGAGAGGGATAAAGAGAGGGAGAGAGAGAGTGAGGAAGGGAGAGAGAGAGAGAGAGAGGGGAAGGGAAATGGAGAGAGAGAGATGAGTGGAGAGGGAGAGAGAAAGAGGGGGGAGAAAGGGGAATGGAGAGAGAGAGTGAGGGAGTGAGAGAGATAGATAGAGAGAGAGAGCATGAGGAGGGAGGAGAAGAGTATAAGGAAATGAAAGAGAGAGAGAGAGAAAAGGGTAGAGGGAGAGACAAAGAGAGAGAGGGGCGAAGGGAGACACAAAGAGAGAGAGGGGAGTGAGAGAGACAAAGAGGAGCAGAGAGAGATGGGGAGAGATAGGGATATATAGGGAAAGAGAGAGAGAGGGGGTTAGAGAGGGAGAAGGGAGAAGGAGAGGGGGGGGAGGGTGAGAGGGAGAGAGAGGGGGGAGGAGGGGCAAGAGGAGAGGGAGAAGGAGAGGGAGGGGGGAAGTGTGAGGGAGGGAGAGAGAGAGGGGGGGTGAGGGACAAAAGGAGAGGGAGAAGGAGAGAGGGGAGGGGGAGTGTGAAGGAGGGTGAGGGAGAGGGCGGGTGAATAAAGAAGGGGGATGGGGAGAGAAACACCGATGTGAGAGAGAGAGAGAGAGAGAGAGAGAGAGAGAGAGAGAGAGAGGGATATATAGAGAGAGAGGGAGAGAGAGAGAGAGAGAGAGAGAGAGAGAGGGAAGGTGTGAGATAGAGAGAGGGGGGGAGATATATATATATATATATATATATATATATATATATATATATAGAGAGAGAGAGAGAGAGAGAGAGAGAGATAGACTAAGCAAGAGAGGGAGGTGGGAGAGAGATAGGTGGGGAGAGATATTGAGAGTGGGGAGACAGAGGGAGAGAGAGAGAGGAAGAGATAAAGGAGGGGAGGGCAAGAGGGGGAGGGTTTGAGACAAACAAAGGAGAGAGAAATAGAGTGAGGGGTAGAGAGAGAGGGATGGGATGGGAGGGGGGGGAGAGAGGGGGAGGGGAGAGAGAGAGAAAGAGAGAGGGAGGGAACGGAGAGAGAGAGTGTGGAGAAAGGGGGGCGAGAGAGCGCAAGGGAGGGAGGGAGGGACACAGAGCATAAGGAAGAGAGAGAGAGAGAGAGGGAGAATGCCATAGGGAGAGACATACAGAGAGATAGAGGGGAAGAGGGATACACACACACAAAGAGAGAGAGAGAGAGAGAGAGAGAGAGAGAGAGAGAGGAGGAGGAGAATGCCATAGGGAGAGACAGAGAGAGAGAGAGGGGCAGAGGGATACACACACACACAAAGAGAGAGAGAGAGAGAGGGGGAGAGAGAGAGAGAGAGAGAGGCGGAGGGAGAGAGATAGATGGGGAGAGAGGGGGAGAGATAATGATAGAGAGAGAGAGAGAGAGAGAGAGAGAGAAGGGAAGGAGAGAGAGAGAGTACAGGGGATAGATGGAGAGGGGGGATAGACAGAGAGAAAGGGGAGAGAGAGGGGGGGAGAGAGGGAGAGGAGGGAGGGGAGAGAGAGAGAGAGAGAGAGAGAGAGGAGGGAGAGAGAGAAGGGAGAGAGAGAGAGAGAGTTTAGAGGATATAGAGAGTGATAGAGAGAGTGACAAACTTGATCACTTTGTTTTGAGATTCAACCTCAACCATCTATTCTTTGTCAGATGCTTCTTTCTTATTATGCTTGGCCATAAACAATACTCTTCCATTGATTTCTTCTTCATTATCACTGTCTTCATCGGATGATTAGTTATCTTCTTTGCAGAAGAAACTCTTCTTAAAACATTTCTTCTTGCATTTCTTGTTGAACTTCCTCAAACCTTTCTTTCCTTTCATAACAACCTCATTTTTTTTAGGACACTTGGCTACAAAATTCCCAACCTCACCACAATAAAAACATATCAATGGAAGTTTACCATTCAATTTCCCCATACCTATTCTCATTTTTCGTGTGTAGTAGGAAAATTATTTATCTGGAAAATCTTCTTCATCTTCTTCATTTTCTTCTTCCTTACAACTACAAGTTTTCTCTTTTGGAGTATGCTTTTCCTTACTGGTTTTCTTGGATGCAGTGAATGATGTTTCTAGGTGAGATGTGTCATCCTCTTCTTCATTCCTCATTTCATATGTCATAAGAAATCCATGAAATTCATGTTTACTGAGATTGGCTAGATTCGAACTATATCCCAGGACAAATACCTTTGGGTTGAATCTTGCCAGAAAGGTTCTAAGGATATTTCGGAAAATAATTTTCATGTCGACAGATTCTCCCAAACCTTCCAATGCATATTTTATTTCACCAACATGCTATAAGTATGCACCAATATTTTGATCTTCCTTCATTTTGAATTGCTCAAATTTTTTCCTGTAAATTTGAAGCTTTGTTTCTTTCACTTTTGAGTCACCTGCATATATATTCTCAAGATTGCCCCATACTTATTTACTAATTTTGCAACTCAGTACCTTAAGATAGGCAGATTCGATAAGCCCACCGATAATGAGATCTTTAGACTTTAAATCATATACCATATTTTTCTTTCCTTGTTCATCTCAGGTCACCGTAAAGCCTTTGTCAATGATTTGCCATACTTCGTATCCTTCTGCCAGCAAATGAACCTACATTCTTCCACTCCAAAGTACGTAGTTATTTCCTTTGAGTAGAGGAACTATGTTCTTGGTATACTCCATGATCTCCTTCCAGTTGTTAGAGTAATATTGAAGGAACCAAGATCTAATAACAATTTTTGGAAATACTAAGAGAGGGGGGTGAATAAATATTTCTTATCAATTAGCACATTTAAATATTTTCAGAGAATTAGTTAATATTAAATTTTTCTTGTTGTTTATCTAGTAACAACACTAAACAATAAAACACAATAGTCACATGAATATTAGGTCGAAAACCCCCTCCGATTCAAAAACCACTGAACGCTTTTCTAATAAATTCTTTAATATGCAGCCTCAACTGAAATGAAAGGTACAACTTCCTAGAATTCTATCAAAGAATTCTTCTCCAGATCCCACTCGAAGGACACCCCAAGGCCTTGGTTTCTTTAGTAGACACGTGAATGGATTCCCTGACATCCTAGACCAATCTACGACCCTAAAGTGTTCACAAGCTCCAATCTGTTGGTGACTTCATGCACCAAACTAGCACCTCCCTGCCACCCTATAATGATCATAAATAATACAAGAGTGTGTACTCTCGTACCAGGGACAATGATCCATGACACAATATGATTCACACCATTTTGATTGAACTATACCAAGAACCCAATCACACTATGACCTACAACCCAACCATAACATTATCCAAAAATGACACTTAAACCTCCCAAAATTGCCTCTCCAAATCTATGAACATTGAGTCTTTTACAATAATGACTCTTTTACAATGATCATTTTTATAATACTGACTTTTGACACAACTTGATACTTGACTTGGGACTACTTCTTTGAACACTAGGAGTTGTTAATTTATTGTTGTGTTTGCTTCAAGTAATGGTACTTTGGCATTGCATTGTCCTTCTTATATGTGTCTGAGTTGTCCTATTGTGTCCTCCTTCCTACACATGCATTAATGAACACGACCCAAACCAATATACAAATAGAATACTTACACTGTCCTACAAACTATATATCAGATAAATATTCAAAATTCAAATGTAAATATGTTCAACATTTATGAACGAAACCCAATCAAACATACATAAAAGATACTTACATTGTCCTATAAAAACACATGTCAGAGATGGTATTTAAATTAAAATTCAAAAATTAATCATACATACCTTGTTGTAGTAGACTTACCCTTGATTGTTGATGTGTTTTCCTTACCACTGTGATCTTCGAATGAATATTTTTTCTTGCCTTCTAGAAGATCGGTATTGAATATGTTTTATCTATGTAATTTCCAATCTCCAAGGTCTAAAATTGTAGCTTGTGGTAGCCCTCTGAGTCCTCTTTCCAATCTCCTACGATGACCTGATTATAGAATAGTTCAGTAGAGTGAAATTTTACGAAGTGCCACATGTCACGGTTTCAAAATTCGGTCCTGAAAATAATACGCAACAAACCACAACCAATCCTCTTTCTGTCACTTTTTACAAAATTTAAATCCAATGCTCAGAGAGGAAGTTATGACGATTTTCTCAAGGTCACCTGTTTGACATGAAATTCGGGATCCTACAAAAACCCTAAGTTCCTCAAATCATATCTTCAAAAATATAGCAAACCAATATCTGAAATTCAGTTGATTTAGATCTTATTTGGATCTTCAAGGGGATATGTTAACATACTTATTGATGATGGAAACATTGTACATAATTCAACACGGGAAATTTTAGGATCAGGTACGGGAAAATGAGCATGGTAACAAATTACTGTGTAATAGATGCCCCCTAAAGCATGAAGGCAGAGCATGGAGTGATGTCTGAAATGCTTTATGAACCAAGGAAAGGAACACAAAACCCCTTTGAAAAACCTGCCAAATTAAACATTTAAAAGATATGGCATCTCTCGTATAAATACGCCTAACCATATAATGTTACACTAGGCATCAAATAACACACGAGACCACGATATGCTCACAACCACCGCTGTAAAGAGATAATAGAAATGGATCGGTGATATGGAAGCAATCATCCATATAGATAGGATCATGTATATAATCATGAATACTCAATAACTCCTCCCAGCCTGGACAAAAAAATTAGATGTGACCCAGGGTCTTCACCACGATCTCAGTCAACCCAATGTATGAATCTATCCATGCGAATAAATGTGTTGGTGTTGGAAATGGTAGAAACCACCTGATTACCGGTCCATGATGAAAATCATTAATTAGGAACCGCCGAGGGAAGAGTTTGTCACAGGAAATCCAAAGGGGAGAGTTTTCATGTTCCAATGTGCTATTGTAGCTGCTTCTACCCAAACCCAAACCCAAACCGTCTTTCGGCTATTCTTTTCTACAACAAATTTGTTGTAGGTACTTTATTTATTTATGATGTGTTTATTTAAATTTAATGTAATTTGTTGTTGATGAAAACTTGTTGTTCTCGTTTAATCTCTACTTTATTTTCTTTAATTAGTTTAAGAAATATCTATTTCATTTTATCTATTTAGTTTAACCTCCTTCAAACCTGCCTTCCAGGCTTCTTGATTTTGATAATTAGGTTCTCTTGGTTGATTTAGGTTCCATTCTTGTGTTGGCATTCAAATTTGTGTCGGTTTCAACAATAATCATTTGTAGTAGGATTTTGAGAGTCTCTCTTAGGTTTGGCTTCCAGAACAAGAATAAACTCATTTTTCTATATCGCATCCTTTTAATATCATGGCACTATAATTTAGTGTAAAATCCATCGAGTTCTCGATACCAATCTCAACCAATCCACCTAAAATTTAAATATGGATTTTGAGGGTCTTCCTTAAATGGTTTAGCTTCCAGAAAAGGTGTAAACTCTTTTTCGATTGAGTTGTGGATACCGATTTCAACTAGTCCACCTAGGATTGAAATCTTAAGTGTGATATCAGGAGAAAATACTTGTTTTTCATGAAATTCAATTACTTTGGAGGTTTTCCACTATTATTGATTTCCATTTTCGATAGTGGCCCGAGATCTGAAACATAGGCAATGTGCAACCAAACTTCATTTAATTTGTGTAGTCCCGCACGAGAATGAAGCCTTTCTCAGTTGTGCAACCAAGATAAAAAAAAATGGTTGGAATATTGAATGGATTTCATGTTGGCTGCTTATTGAATGTTAAGATCTCATATTATGACCTGAGTAGGAAGACATTAGATGAAATTTCATGTTCAACGCATAAATATATTTTTCCACCCTACATAACATCTATTATAGTACTATCCTTCAATCAATCAACATAAAACCTAGAGTTAACATCTTAAAAATAATCCAGATTTTAAGTTGTAATGAATTTGATCATGGATGCCAAGATAGGCTAAAAAATGCATGAGATTGAATTTTTCTTTTTGCGGGGTTTTTCTTAGTGGCACATAAATTTTGAGTTCTCGAGTTTGGTTAGGTGGTACAATAGGTAATCATTTTTCCAACACTGAAAAGCATAACTTAAATTAAGGGATGTTGATTATTAGTAAATGCGCCAACTTAAATTTAAAATTCTATTCCTTCCTTTGATGTCCACAATAAATTGTCCACATTACTTTTTCCATCTAACTCTTTCAAATTTTATATTAATTTTATCTCGATCCATGATAATTTTATTTCAACACGCAACTTGGTATGCCTTGCTGGTAGTAATTTTAATGGCTCTCAAGATAAGATGTATGGATCTCAAGCTATGATGTCAACCCTAGTTGTATGATCTGTGTAATTCCTGCTAGCTGGGATTGAAAGTTGGATGTAAGGGTAAATGAATAATGACAACGATGATATGCAAATCATCTTGTTTATAGGGTGATGTCATTGGTGGATATGAAATAATAAATCTCTCTATATTGTATTTGTATTTTCTTTATATTTGCATTTGACTAGTGAGATGTATCCACTCTAAAATCTCTTCAGTGCTCCTTAGGGTCAAAACTATAAATATAAGGTTATATTTTGGAAGATGGCTTGGTTGAAGATCGGTTTCCAAGAGCATATATTATTATAGTTTTGAAGTAAATGTAATGTGACTTTTACTAACTCTTTTAATAAGGGTTGTATATATATATATATATATATATATATATATATATATATATATATATATATATATATATATATATATATATATATATATATATATATATATATATATATATATAGGGCTAAAACCTACTCCAAATTCTAGCAATTTATAGTATATTCAATTTTTTTTTTCGTTTCCATGTGAATGAAAAAATAATTATTCAATTTTACATTAAATTAGAGTGAAAAATTATGCTGATATTAAATAAACCAATTAAAACAATTGGTGCAAAGATGATCAGAAATCTATAAAACATCCTTTTTATTAATAGCCTTTATGTCTTCTAATTAAGATCCTTAATGGGTTATAGTCACTTTATTTGAAGTTACCTTTAATTTAATATATATTAATATGGTGAGGTCAAGTCAATTCAAAATTTATCATGATATATATAAACTCTCTCATATTTTTTTTTAAATAATGTTTCCTTAAATAATTTGTATAAATTAGATATACTATTAAGGTTTTTTTATTTTTTTCACTTTAGAAATTAGCGTTCATATAATTTTAGAAAGATAGAGAGGGGAGAGAGATAAAGAGAGATGGGAGGATAGAGAGAGAGGTAGGGAGAGGTAGGGAGTGGGAGAGAGTGGGAGAGAGGAAGAGGGGGGAGGGAGAGGGAGGGGGGAGCAGGAGAGAGAGAGGAGTGGAGGAGTCAAGAGAGTGAGGCAAGGGGAGATGGGAGAGGAGCAGTTGAGACAAGATAGGGAGGAGACGAGGTAGGGAGAGATCAATGAACAGAGAGGGAGGGAGAAGGGGAGAGATAGTGTGAGAGAGTGATATATATATATATATCTGTGTGTGTGTGTGTGTGTGTGTGTGTGTGTGTGTGTGTGTGTGTGTGTAGAGAGAGAGAGAGAGAGAGAGAGAGAGAAATGGAGGTAGGGAGAGAAAGAGAGAAAGAGAGGGAGAGAGCGAGTGAGTGGGAGGGATAAAGAGAGAGTCAGAGAGAGAGAGAGACAGAGAGAGACAGAGAGACAGAGAGAGAGAGAGAGAGGGAGAGAGGAGGGGGAGGAGGAGTGAGAAGGAGAAGGAGACAGAGAGAGCGAGATAGAGGGAGAGGGAGAGGGAGAGCACGAAGTAAGGGGAGAGAGAGGGGGAGAGACAAAGATAGAGGGAGAGGTAGAGTGGGAGAGAGAGTGGGGGAGGGGAAGCGATATGTAGTGGGAGAGAGATATGGAGAGGGAGAGTGAGAAAAGAGAGTGAAAGAGGGGGAGAGAGAGAAAGAGAGGGGGTTTGTGTGTTAGAGAGAGATAGAGATAGATAGATAGATAGAGATAGAGAGAGAGAGAGAAGGCAGGGGAGAAAAGGAGAGAGGGTGAGAGAGTGAGAGTGAAAGAGAGAGATAGAGGGAGAGTGAAAGACAGATAAAGGTAGTAAAGAGAGATGGGGAGGGGTGGAGAGACAAAGATAGATAGGGGGAGAGAGACAGAGAGGGGAAGAGGGGTAGAGAGATAAGGCGGCGGGGGGATGCAGAAAGAGTGAGAGTGACTGAATGAGTGATAGAGAGAGAGGGGGGGGGGGGGGAGGAGAAAGAGATAGGGGGGGAGAGAGCGAGATGGAGGGAGGGAGAGGGAGAGAGAGAGATTGGGGGCAGAGGAAGAGAGAGAGTGAGGGAGGGAGGGAGGGAGAGTGATAGCGAGAGAGAGAAGTTGGAATGGGAGAGAGAGAGAGGGAGAGGAGTTGGGGAGGTATATATATATATATAGGGAGATAAATATAGGGGGAGGGGGTGAGAGAGAGAAAAATAGAGGTGAGAGATCGGGAGAGAGAGAGAGATGGGGAGACGGGGAGAGGGGGATAGAGAGTGGGGCAGAGAGAGAGAGAGAGAGAGAGAGAGAGAGAGAGAGAGACAGAGAGAGAGAGAGAAGAAGGGCAGAGGGGTTGAGATAGAGGGGGATGGGGGGATGGAGAAAGAATAAGAGGGAGTGCATGTGGGTTAGAGGAGCAGAGAGGGGGAGACAGTGGGTGATAGAGTGAAGGGCATGGACGGAAGAGGTCTAGGTGCATTGGGGGAGGGGAAGAAATAGAGATAGAGAGAAAAAGGGGGATGGTTAGAGAGGTAGAGGGAGGTGGGGGATGAATAAGGGTTGAGATATCGATAGATGGATGGAGTGAGGGAGGGACAGAGGGTTGGCGTGAGAGAGTGGGAGAGGGAAAGAGAGAGTGGGGAAGGAAGCGAGATAAAGAAGGATGGAGAGGTAAGGGAGAGGAGATATAGTGAGATATATAGTGAGAGTGACATAGGGGGATAAAGAGTGGTAGGGTGGGAGAGAGAGAGTGAGTGGAATATATATATATATATATATATAGAGAGAGAGAGAGAGAGAGAGAGACAGAGAGAGAGAGAGAGAGAGAGGTAGATAGTGGGAGGATGGGAGGGGAAGGGAGAAAGGGCTGATGGGGGATATGATGTGGGAGAGTGGAAATGAAAGAGGGAGAGGTAAAGTGTGAAGGGATATATATAGAGAGAGAATGTGTGAGACAAGAGCTATGGAGGAAAAGAGATAAGGAAAGTGTAACGTCCCTCTTACCACAATTTTTTTTTTTTTTCCTCTATAGCTATATTTTCAACTCTTTAACTCAGTACATATCATTTTAATTATATGAGAAGCTTTCTTGAAATTTTTCTCTTACTTGGTATGTAAGTTTACCACTTATTGCGCTATGGAAATTTTCAATATCTCTATCTACTAAACAAAGTTTGGTATATTCTTCTATGGATGTTTTTGTTACCATTTTCCCTTAGCTCCCATAACCCATGAGGTTTAATGTAAAATCCATTTGAATTTCATGGGACTATTGTCCCCAACCATTGAGCATATCGTGGCACTTGAATGATTGTAATTTAATGGGTTTTACATATGAAAATTTCCGTCTTCATGAGAAATCGAACCAACCTCTTATGTTGTCCCTATACACACATCGTATAAGTATTGACATGCTAGAGGTAATATAAATATTAACGTTCAAATCTTTGACTAAATTCGATTGGACATAATTCGACCTTCTATAGTTCCTTTCTCAGGTTTGCTTGATTACAGGGTTATGCCATTTATGAATCATTGTGTTTTATGTCTAGTCGTTCACTTCTGACCTCACGTGATTTACTATGTGGCCATGTCTCTCATAGCTGTCACTTTGATATAATGTACCAAAGTACTGCGATTTGTTTATGACCTTAATTTTTATGGCATACCCACCTCGCTTAACATCCTTGCTGGCTTATGTATTCGCATTGGAGTATGGTTTTTAGTGTAGGGTTTTAATCCATTCATACTACCACCAGGATGGTGGATCTATGCTTATGAGAGATGGATTTAAAAGTGTTTTTGTGTTTATTATTTTCTTATCAAATGGCTCATATGACCGCCTATGAGACTTTAATGTATTTCCCTCTCCATGCGACAACTGCGGTTGGCGATTATTTATGACTCGACGTCGAGACCGAGGTCTCGATCCATGCTAGCTCTCTTCAGATTGAGACGCGTGGACGGTGATATTTGGTTCGAGTTAGGGTTTGGAATAACCTTAAATTTTCCCCCCCTCACCTTGTTTCTCTTTCTAGCTTTCGACTCTTTGGTTGTTACCAGTGTTCAGCCTTGGTTCGATGGTGATATGGGAGAGTTTATGCACGTAGGTAATAGTAAATTGACTTGTTTTAATGTTTATTGAAACCATGTTTCAGAGTTATCTCAGTTCATCGATTTCCTACTACTCTCGACTTCTGCTAATTGTTATACACAGTCAATTTTAACTATCGTTTTTGTTTTTTTTCAATTTCAGGGAATCGCTCAACCCCCAGAGAATGCATAATGTAGAAGGCCTTTGCATCCTTCATGGAAATATATCCATCTTGACATTGGTGAATTAGTTGAATTTCGATGAGGAAGATTCTGCTCTTCTGGCATTTAACTCGTCGTCAAAAATTTGCGCTGGCCTTCTCGTCCGAAGGGTCCAAGGTGTGTTAGACGAAGTAGCTGACCCTAGTTTCTTCTCCCTTTTCAATAGATAAATTTCAACCTTGGGAAATATACATGTCGTATGATATTGCAGAGGCGCTTCCCTTTCTAGGATGACCAAAATGGTAACTTCTTTCTCTGCAATGACCTTCATGTCTGACCTATCATTAAATTTGGTTTAATTCATCGTTTTTATTTTCTTTTCTATCTTTTTGGTTGACGCAGGTGAGCTACTACTCTGTAACGATTTGGGGTTTCGGTGGTTTCCATACTATATATCCTCGGAGCCCATTAATATCATTCTTCTTTTGTTTCCTCGTTGATTTCAGGTTGGTATTGGTGACTCGTTGCCTTCCTACAACGAGACATTTCTTTCTAACTCATTTTGGGATCTCTAGAATCCAATATTCTGAACTTTCTCAGACACTCCTAATTTTGTAATTTATAGGTGATGTCTGGTATTCGGGAATTTCAAAATTTGAATCCTGTCAACACGTTTTGTTTTTATTTTTATATCGGTAGAGTTACATTCTCTATAAATGATGGACTATGGACTGCTTAAATAATAATACATGAGAGTTTTATTTTGTTTTTCTCTTATTGGTAACACTTATATTACTTGTATTCTGTCAGTGAAATTTTCATACTGTCTCCAGATGAGAAATGTATTTACTTATTTCTACGTTTAGTTTTCCCATTTATTTAACTATCAAATTAATATTCTCTGATGATTTTTTAGACACTGGGTACTTTCTTTTTGTTAAGTGCACTTCAGGTATTCTTATGGTATTTCTGCTGCAACTCCTTCTCGTTTAATCTCGCTCCTGGAATAATATATATATATATATATATATATATATATATTGATAATGTCTTATAAGTATTATGTTATCCAATTTAATCTATGTAACTCAGAAAAATTGCTATTTATTTAAATTGTGCTGGATAGAATTCGTATAATTATAATTGGTTCTCATGTCTAAAATGCCATGTAAATCAATACTGTTATCACCTATGTATCACAGGCCTTTGATTTCAGTACCGATAGCTGTGTAATGTAGTAATTATACATCTGTGTTTAGCTTTGGATTTAGTTTAATTCTATTGCTAAACCTATAAGTATGCCTGTAATATACTTATGTTTTCTGCTTATTTATTTCGCTGCTTATTTCAAATAAATATACTTTGTATCTAGTTTCCTTCCTCTATGATGCATGTAAGGGTACTAGGCCTCCTTTTTCTATACTTAGGATTTAGTTCAAAGCACAGAAGCAGATTAAAGTTAAACTGTAAATCATCTTTGGGAAATAAGTATTCTCAGATTTAGACCAGCTGTGGTTTAGAGATTATGATGAATTCCTTCCCCTAGATGTGATTCCTACAACTATACAGAACTGAGAGGAAATTTTCTTCTACAGACTTCTGTTAAATGTAGAGAAGAAACATTTAAATTTAAAGTTCTATTGAACATCTACAACCACTAGCCATATTAAAAAATATGAATGTGATAGTTACAAATGAATTTTGAGCATACCACTTCTGCACTTGACCAATCCTCCCAACCTTAGAGTCCTTCTATCTCCAAGACTCACCCCCGAGCTGAGACCGCCTCCAAAATAGACCAACCTCTTAATCTGTTCAGGAATAGCTTATTTAAGCTTTTTCTCCCCAAAGCCTGTTTCTAATTCTGTGTCCAGAATTACAGGATGATTTTCTTCCTGTTTGCCTAAGCTTCCCATTTTAGGGATTTTTAAAGCTGCTTTCTTCTTTTCCCAGCTTTTTACCTCTTCCCAACTACTCTCCACATCATTGGGGAAACTAGATTTTCCTCAAAATCAAATTTGGAAATAAATTCTTTCAAGGATTTTTGAAAGATTTTTGGGGAAATATTTGCCTCTATCCATCCTCATGGATTTAGCAAGTAATCTCACAATTCTCATTTGGTCAATCTGTACAACATTATTTTATTTAATTTTCATAATGAAATACTTAATTACATCCACAAAATACTTATCCATTTGTGTTCCACTCCCCATTAGGATTAAAGTTCAAATGTCTAGCTTTGAAAGAAAACATAAACTAGGGGTGTTACATATTCCCCCTCTGAAAGAAAACACCATCCTCGATGTTGATATCTAACTACTAGAGTTCATTTTTTTTTTCAAACAAAAATGGATATTTGTCCATCATTTCAGCATCTCTTTCCCAAGTAGCTTCTTCAGCATTAAAGTGCTTCCACTGCACCTTTACTCTTGCTACCATCTCATTCCTCAATTCAATTTCTTGCCACTCCAATATTTGAAGCAGTTCTGGAAGGAACTCCCCTTCTGGTTCCACTTGTATCACATTCCAATCAACAATGTGAGAAGCATCATGTACATATCTTTTTAATAATGAAACAGAAACACATCATGAACTTTAACATGGGGTGGTAAGGCTAGCTTGTAAGCTACTGGCTCGACCCTTTCTAACACCTCAAAAGGACCACAATATCTAGGAGCTAGTTTTGCACAAATTCCAGTATAAAGTGTGTTATTTTTGGGTTTAATACACAAGTACACATGTTCCCCCACTTTAAATTCTCGATGTACTCTCTTCTTATCCGCATAATTTTTCTGGCGATCTTGTGCTGTCTTGAGGTTTCTTTGTATTTGTTTAAAAATTCTTTCCATCTCTTGTAAAGCATATGGTCCCAACATTAGCTTATCCTCAGGTTGGCTCCAACTCAAAGGAGTATGACATTTCCTCCCATAGAGTGCCTCAAATGGACTCATTTTGATGGAGGATTGATAGCTGTTATTATAGGCAAATTGAGCTAAATGCAAGTAGTCTTCCCATTTTGATGGCCTATCCATCACCTACATTCTCAACATATCTTCCAAAATATGATTAGTTCTCTCTGTTTCACCATCGGTCTGAGGGTGATAGGAAGTATTAAAATTCAACTTAGTGCCCATACCTCCAAATAGCCCTCTCCAAAAGGCTGCTGTGAATTTAGCATCTCTATTCGAAACAATCACCTTTGGGACTCCATGGAGTCTTACTATTTCCTTCAGGAACACATCCGCTACTTGAGCTGTCCCAAAAGTAGATCTCACTGGTATAAAATGTGCGGCTTTAGTTAAAGTTTCTACTACTACCATCACTGAATCGTGTTGGTATTTAGTTTTGGGTAGCCCTATTATAAAATCTATAGAGATTGTGTCCCATTTCCATTCTGCAATCGGCAAAGGATTTAAAAGACCACCAGTATGTTGATGCTCAACTTTAACTAGTTGACACTCCATGCATCTAGCTAAATATTCTGCTACATCTCTTTTCATTCCTGGCCAAAAAAACTTCTTTTTCAAAGATGTTACCATTTTCTGATATCCAGGATGCCTTGGATATGGCTATTTGTGATATTCATCTAAAATCTCTCTTTTCAAGGACTCCACATTGGGGATATATAATCTGTTTTTTTATAACAGATTAGCCCTTTTTGGTTTTGAGTGAAATCAGTCATCTCTTTCTTTAGTACTTTCACCTGTAGTGTTTCATAACTTGGATCCTGGTATGCTACCTTTTTCACTAAATCTTCTAAATCAAACTGTGCACTACTTCCAATGCTGTTTATATTTTGACAAGCATTTCTGCTCAAGGCATGAATAACAACAGCCAACTCCAAATCATATGCACTATAGTTTTGTTCATGTGTCTTCAATTTCCTAGATTCATATGCAATAACAGAATTCTCCTGCAAAAGGACTCCTCCCAACCCCTCTCTGCAGGCATCTGTACATATAATAAATTATTTATCAGGATCTGCAATTTTCAGTATAGGGGCTGTAGTGAGTTTTAGTTTCAATTGCTCAAAATTGTTTTGGCACTTTTGAGTCCACTCAAATTTGACACCCTTCTTTTGTAGTGATGTTATGGGATATGCTATGGTAGAAAATCTCTCCACAAATCTGTGATAATAACCTGCAATCCCCATGAATGATCTCACTACTGAAACATCAGTTGGCACAGGTCATTCTTTAATAGCCTTTATCTTTTCAGGGTCAACAACCAACCCTTGTTCAGAAATAATATGTCCCAAGTATTGGATCTTGTCCTTATAAAATTCACATTTGTTGAGTTTGGCATACAACTGGTTTTCTTTCAACGTTTGCAGCACTATCCTCAAGTGCTCTTTATGCTCCTCCTCATTTTTAGAATAAACTAAAATATCATCTATGAACACAAGTACAAATTTATCCAAATACTTGTTTAACACACTATTCATTAGGCACATAAAGGTGGCAGGGGAATTTGTCAAACCGAAAGGTAGGACTACGAATTCGTAGTGACCATACATGGTTCGAAAAGCTGTTTTACTAACATCTTCCTCCTTAATTCTAAGCTAGTGATAACCAGTCCTTAAGTCAATCTTTGAAAATACTGAAGCTCCTCTCACTTGGTCAAAAAGATCATCAAGTCTGGGCAACAGGTATCTATTTTTGATGGTCAACTTATTCAGTTGACGATAATCAATGCACATCCTAAAGGTTCCATCCTTCCTTTTCACAAATAGAACTGGTGCTCCCCAAGGAGACACACTCAGTCGGATATAGCCCTTATCCAGCAATTATTGTAATTTCATTTTCAATTCCATGAGTTCATGGGGACTCATTCGATAAGGGGCTCAGGAAATAGGTGTTGCTCCTGGCACCAGATCGATTGAAAAGTCAATCTCTCTTTTGGGAGGAAGATGAGGGATCTCATCTGGAAAAACTTCCTTAAACTCCCTCACTACTGGAAAAGCATCCAACAGATTTTTTTCAGTTTTCTGTTCTATTTCTTCCACATGTACTGCATAAATTTGATATCCTTTCCTAGCTATTATTTTTAATTGCAATGCTGATATTTGTCTTACAGTGATGGGTTTCGGTTTCCCGTTGAGAATAAAAGGTTTTCCTTCCTCATCCACACAATGCAGGGTCTTATCCCAGTAATTCATCATGGCCGTTTTCATTTCCAGCCAATCCATTCCTATCAGCAAGTCATATGACCCTAATGACAGAATGTTTAAATTTACTTCTGTTTGGAAATCATTTAATTTGATTGCTGTTTGAGGTAACTTATGAGTTACTTTCCTTTTGGTGCCAGTGGCTAGCTGTACCAACCAAGACCGCTTTAATTGTTCAGTTTTAAGATTACATTTCTCTACAATTTTTGGACTAATGTAACTCCAAGAAGCACCCGGATTGATCAAAACAGTAACAGATTGATCAGAAATCTTACCCTCCATTTCCACCATGGTAGCTTGGTACTCTACTTCTCGATTCTCCAAAGTGGCACTAATAGTGGCTATATTTCTAGCTATGTCATTTACTGTGGTAGCTTCTCGATCTCTCATAATCATCTGAATGTTTCGGTGGGGACAATCCCTCAAGATATGAGGTTCTCCACATCCCCAGCATTTTAAAGGTTCCCTCATTTTTTCTGTGCCTTCTTTCTTATTGTCTCCATCTAGTTGTTTTGAACCCACTTGGGACTGAGTAGTTTGACTTTCTTTGGTTTTATTAAATTTCTTCCGCTGATGATCCCTGCCAAAATTCTTCAAATAATCTGGTTTCTATTTCTTTCCCTTGAATTCACTCTTATTTACCTAGCTTTTTCCATGCTCAGACTTTCCTTTAAACTGTTCATAACATAATCTAGCTTTCCTCATTGCCTCATCCATATTTTTTGGGTTATCAAACTTGATATTCTCTTTGTACACAGTAGGCAAACAGTTCAGAAACCTTTGCACCTTTGCCTTTTCTCCACGAATGTAAGGGACATATCTCAACAGATTGGTAAACTTAGTAACAAAATTGTCTATAGTAAGTTGTCCCAGTCTAAGCTCATGAAATTATTTTTCCTTATCATCATAATAACGTTCATTTAAGTAACGATTTTTGAACTTAACCTGGAAATCTTCCCAAGTAATTGTCTTTTCATCGATGGCATGAACCATTTTCGTCTCCTCCCACCACAAGGTAGCCTTACCTTGTAGTTGGTAGACAGCTAATCTGGCTCTCAGATAGCTTTCATATTCATAGACTTGGAAATATTTAATCATACTGAGCAACCAAGCCTCAACATATTCCTCCTTCTCCCCATCATAGGAGGGAGGTTTGATCTTTCAGAATTCCCCCTGTAATTCCTTTTTATACTTATACTGATGCCTAACAACATCATCATCCTCAGAATCATCATTCTTCCTCTTCCCGGAACCTTCACCCTCTTGGCTATTCCGTGAAGTTAATTCTTTGATGAGCTTTTTTTGCTCCTCACTGGCTAATGACAATCTGTCATTTTGGCTTCTTAGCTCAGCCATTTCTCATGAAAACTGTGCAACATAGCCATCACTGGAGCTTTGGGATCTAGTGTATTATCTTCATCACGCAGATCAACATAAATTTCCTCACCTTCTGCCATTCCAGCACCACTGTACACTACACAACACAGATCAGTAAAAAAAATAATTTTTTTTTCTTTGATAGTAAATCATTTTTTTACAGTGAGCACAACAACAACATCCCAGTTTTATGTAACCTGAGCTCTGATACCATTTGTAACATCCCTATTACCACAATTTTTTTTTTTCCTCTATAGGTGTATTTTCAACTCTTTAACTCAGTACATATCGTTTTAATTGTATGAGAAGCTTTCTTGAAATTTTTCTCTTACTTGGTATGTAAGTTTACCACTTATTGCGCTATGGAAATTTTCAATATCTCAATCTACTAAACAAAGTTTGGTATATTCTTCTACGGATGTTTTTGTTACCATTTTCCCTTAGCTCCCATAACCCACGAGGTTTAATGTAAAATCCATTTGACTTTCATGGGACTATTGTCCCCAACCATCAAGCATATCGTGGCACTTGAATGATTGTAATTTAATGGGTTTTACATATGAAAATTTCCGTCTTCATGAGAAATCGAACCAACCTCTTATGTTGTCCCTATACACACATCGTATAAGTATTGACATGCTAGAGGTAATATAAATATTAACGTTCGAATCTTTGACTAAATTCGATTGGACATATGTGACAGCCTCATTAAGAAATTAACTAGCATTAACTAGTTAAAACAATTGGTTCATTTTATTTCCTGAGAAGGAAAGACTTTATGTTTTGAGACAATTACTATTTTTAGATTTTATTTTTATTTTCTTTTTGAATTAATGAGAGAAAACCAAGGAATGAAAAGAGAATATCTGAAGCTGTTGGTGATAGTTTTCTCAGAATGGGTGGTGGTTGGAGACAGTTGGAAAAACAGTTACCCTCTCCTCAATGGATAAAGTTGGAATCCAGGAGAGGAGAGGGGGTTATAGAAAATTTGGCAAGAAAGGGGAAAGTACTATCTAGAGCTAGAAACACCAATGGAAAGTATCTTTCTACAACCCTTGAATAGGCCAGACTACCTATAGGTGACTGTAACGGACTTCCAGAGGTCACAACAGAGTAAGATCCACTGTTAAACTCCGTGGCACTGACCTAGGTTCTAAGGCTAGGGGGAAAGTGCAGGATGTAATGGCCTCACTTGGTTGGTAGGGTGGACCACAACTTTAGGAATCGATTTTTAGATCTAGATAAGTATACAGAATTTGAAGCTTATATAGATTACAGGTTAAATGTGAATACAGAGTTATTATTTTAAACCTTATGAATGAATAGAATAGTGTTACTATTTATTTTACTGGAAAATGAGATTATGCTGTTCAGAAGGAATCTGTTAGTTTCCTCTGGAAGAAAAAGATTATTCTGTGCATTAATTGAGCAGGTGCTTGATTTTAATTATCTGGATGTGTTAAGATTTTAGAAAGAACGAAATGAAAAGAAAATAAATATACTCTGCATTTATTTCTTATTTCTGCGGAAGCATGCATGTAAATAGACGATTGTGAAAATATTTTACAGCAGTATGTATAAAATTTTTAGTGTAAATAGCTAACAGATTTAACCTCATTATTGGTACAAGATGCATTAATACCAGAAATTCAATACAATAGAGAAGTAGTAAGGGATTATACCGAGTGAACTCTAGGTCTGCGGTTTTCAAGACTAGAGAAGGGGCCGAAGCCCTAAGGAGCCCTCGCCCCAGGATAACCCTGGTAGAGAAGTTACTATACATGGTCGTATTAGTGGACCAGTCACCTTAGAGTTAATATAAGAATAAAAAGAAATTAAAGACTAAAGAGTAGGTCGACCAAAAACGGCAAACTCTTGACAGAACTGTAATACCAATGATGTAGTTAACTAGCTATACATCAAAGTAAGAACCAAAATCCCATATTGGGTGATAATGCAAAAAAGGGGAGAGTTGCAAGCGCAGAAGTAAATACAGTAAAATGGAAGAAAATTCCATTTTTAAAGAAATTTCATACGACTTTTAAAGTTATCCTTAAAACACAGCAATAAGAATAAAAATATATTTATACAATGAGTCCTGCATAGAATACCACAGCAGAACATAACTTAACTTGACAACGATTTGGTGAATCGAATCAGCAAGATTAAACCAAACGAAATAAGAGTACTGAAAATAGAAATCGATACCCTTGGGGTTCCCATATAGTAATTAGAAAATGCTTACTGTATATGAAACATTAACCATGGGTTCATCATAATTACTATGCTAGAGTTCTGTAGTATTACAAGGAATTAAATGGCACTATTCAAAAATCCAAAACCCTAACCCGGGACTGAATATTACCCAGTTTACATTTCAAGAAGTTAAAAGAAGGAAACTATGTCAAAAATTGCAACAGAACCCTCGGTACGATTTTGGGGTACCTGTAGCAAGGGAAATGAACTTCAGCCGTAGCTAGTAAGAGACGGTAAATCTGCAGGAATATTCAAAGGAATCTTACTCACCTGCGAGCACAAGGAAATGAAAATTTGATCAATAAAATGATGAAATTAACATAATAGTAAGTGGAACTCTAAACCCCACCTAAACGCTTAGACGATACTTACCTGAAGGTCTGCGCTAGATAACCTGAAGATGATAAAACGTGAGCAGTTAAACTTTGAGAGAAGGGAACTCTGGCTAGGAACTGGAAACTATGATATTAAATCCACATTTGAGCAGGAAAAATTAGCTAAAGGGCGGTACCTTTCCAGCCATCGCCCTACTGTCAAACGCATATCTCCATTTTCTGGAACTTCATTCTCTGCTAACCTGTTTACAATTGAATAAACCATAACACAAAATGACTTACTGTTCCTGGGTCGAAATTCATAGGAAATGCGTGAAACATTCTGCAAAACTAGACTAGGATGGGTTTAGGATGCTGTGGGATGAGCACGGCTTACCATTACGGCTTAAGACGAGATGAATGCTAGAAGAGCAGCAGCATCAAACTGCATTTCTACTAAGTGGAGTACAACAATTGCAAGAGGAAATGACGAGGTTCCGGAGGGATAATGAGAGGCTGCTTCACGACCAAGAAAAGATCCTGAAAAGCTTATCTAACAAATAAAATCAAGAAATGGAACACCCCAGTTTTGAAAAAGACGAATCAACAGAACAGGATGAGCAGCAAACCAGGAACAATACTACTCATAAGATTGAGAGGAGCCCTTCCCAAAAGAGCAAAAACCGAAATTATAACTAGGCAGAGTCGGGCAACCTGTCCGACCCGCAAGATCTTAAGAGGAAGAAAGTGGAATTGTAGGGGAGTTTCGTAAGATCAAGCCACCAATGTTTGATGACGAGGCAGAAGAGGCAGCTGAAGCATGGTCAATTAATATCAATAAATATTTTCAGGTATATGAGTATAGCAACAATATGAAGGCCAGATTGGCTATATACCAACTGCAAGAGAAGGCCACCCTGTGGTGGGAGGAGGTAAAGAATTTTCGCAGCATTGATGAATGAGATATTACATGGGAATCATTTCAGCAGTACTTCAAAGATAAATATCTAACAGAAATATTTTATGATGATAAAGCCAAGGAATTCCATGATCTTCGGTTGGGCCAGATGACCATGGATGAGTATGTCACGAAATTTACATCCCTGCTATGCTATGTACCTTACCTTAGAGAGGAAAATGCCAAGGTACAGAGGTTTTTGGGTAGTCTGCCTGCTCTCATGAGGGAAAGAATAGAGTTTGTTAACCCTCAAACTATGGATGAAGTTGTCCGCAAAGCCCGCATGTGTTACCAATAGTATAAGGCCAAAGGGGAAGGTGGAAAGGGTTGGCAGCCCAAAAAAAATCAAAAGAATACCTCTACTTTTAAAAGCAGCAAAAGCAACCACTTTAAAGGGGCAGGACGCAACGCCATTAGCAAGCAGTTTAATAAGAACCATCAAAGGATCAAGTGGCCAGCTGAAGAAAAACCGACAGAAGCATCAAGAAAACCAGAGCACGGGCAGAATTCTAAACCTCCCCTATAGTGCTGGGGCTGTGGTGAAACACATTAGTAAAAAAACTATCCACAACGGAATAAAAGTGAAACTGTGGCAAATTTGCAGGAGGCATCAACAGTGGGGGACGTGGCGCGAAACATACCATGTATAAATGCAGCCTTGGAGGACCGACAGGCTGATTTCCAGCCCACAATGATTGAATTGGAAGGTACTATATTATCTAAACATGTTTCAATTTTAATAGATCCTGGAGCTAGTTTAAGTTATGTAAGTCCTAAACTAGTGGAGATGTGCAAATTAAAAGAACATAAATTTAAAAATTCCTGGCTAGTTCAATTAGCCACCGGGGCAAAACGCAAGGTAACTACGAAAATTGCTAACTGCATGCTGGAGGTGGCAGAACAGCAGTTACAAGTAGACTTAAATGTTCTACCATTGGGATCGTATGATGTGTTATTGGGAATGGACTGGCTGGAGAAACACTGGACCCTAGTGGACTGTAAAAAAAAGACAATTTATTACAGAACGCAAGATGGCATGCGTAAGGAACTTAAAGGAATTGAGAAACCTGTACAATTACACCCTATAACAGCATCTCAGATGGGCAAGTGTATCTGAAAAGGATGTCAGCTGTACACTATTCAAGTAGGATATGAAAAATCCGGGGTGAAAGCTGCAAATATGGAAGATATTCCTATGGTGCAGGAATTTTTAGATGTTTTTCTAGAAAACATCCCTAGTTTTCCACCCAAAAGGGATATCGATTTCACCATAGAATTGTTACCCGGGGCCACACCAGTGTCAAGAGCTCCTTACAGAATGAGCATACCAGAGTTAACAGAGTTAAAGATGCAGTTGCAAGAGTTGTTGGATAAAGGATATATCAGCCCAAGCGTGTCACATTGGGGAGCACCAGTTCTTTTTGTTAGAAAGAAGGACGGAACCTTACGCATGTGCATGGACTACCGGTAACTCAACAAGTTGACAGTTAAGAATAAATATCCTTTAACCAGAATCAATGATTTATTCGATCAGGTGAGAGGTGCTAAGGTGTTTTCTAAAATAGATTTAAGGTCTGGATATCATCAAATACGAATCAAGGATGAGGATGTTTGCAAAACAGCATTCTGCATTAGATATGGGCATTATGAGTTTGTGGTACTGCCCTTTGGTCTGACAAATGCACCAGCAACCTTTATGAGGTTGATGAATGGCATATTTCATCAGTTCTTAGATAACTTTGTACTGATATTCATAGATGACATATTAATATATTCAAGAAATGAGGAGGAACATAAGGAACATCTGAGAATAGTCTTGGAGATTCTGAGAAAGCATCAGCTATATTCTAGGTTTAGAAAATGTGACTTCTTTAAATCAGAAATCCAATACTTGGGTCACGTTGTGTCAACAGAAGGAATAGCTGTTGATCCTGAAAATATCAAAACCATATTGGAATGGCGAGTACCTTAAAATGTGGCAGACACCAGATCATTTATGGGTCTAGCTGGATATTACAGAAGATTATTGAAGGGTTTTCTAAGATCGCCTATCCTATTAAATCCTTACAAAAGAAAGGCAAACCCTTCAAATGGAAGAATGAATGTCAGATTAGCTTTGAAAATATGAAACAACTCTTGACTACAACACCAGTGTTGAAAGTAGCTGACCCTAGCAAAGACTATGTGGTGTGTACTGATGCTAGCAAGGAAGGAGTTGGTGCAATATTAACACAAGAAGGCAAAGTAATAGCCTATGAATCCAGAAAATTGAGAGAACATGAAGAAAAATACTCTGCTTATGATTTAGAACTCATAGCAGTAGTGCATGCTCTCCGAGTATGGAGGTATTATCTGCTGGGCAAAAGATTTGTACTCAAAACAGACCACAGCAGTTTGACTAATTGTTTTAAGCAAGAAGATTTAAACTCTAGGCAAGCAAGGTGGAATGCCTTTTTGAGTGAATTTGACATGGATATACAACATGTTAAAGGAAAAGAAAACCAAGTTGCAGATGCCTTGAGCAGAAAATTGCATGGGATATATGCAATGTACTACAGCCAACCTGTAAGTCAACTGTCAGAGAAATTAAGGGAAGAAGCACGGAAGGAACCAGAATATAAAGTCTTGTGGCAGCAGATGGAAAAATATAAGGAGCAAGGCAATCCATCAGAGTATGGAAGCAACGAAGAACAGATGTTAACTTTTCGCGGAAGGACCTATGTTCCTAATCGCGCAAGTCTTAACGAGTTAATCCTGGATGAGTACCATCACAGCAACTACGCTGGCCATCCTGGATATCAAAAGATGCTTTCAGCAATTAGAAAAATATATTATTTGCCAGGTATGCATAGAGACATTGCAGAATATCTAAGCAAATGTTTAGAATGTCAACAGGTTAAAGTGGAGCATCGGCACCCTGCGGGACTACTACAGCCCATACCAATTCCTAAATGGAAGTGGGAGGTGATCTCTTTAGATTTCATCATGGGGTTACCTTGAACAAGGAAGCTGAATGATTCAATTATGGTAGTGGTGGACAAATTAATTAAATCTGCCCATTTCATACCTGTGCAATCCACCTACAAAACGGTGCAGATTGTAGACATATTCATGAGGGAAATATTTAGGTTGCATGGTATACCTAAGACCATGATTTCAGACCGGGATGTTAAATTTACCTCCGCATTTTGGAAAACCTTGTTTTTAGGTTTAGGAACACAGATACACTTCAGCACTGCCTATCACCCTCAAACTGATGGGCAAACAGAGAGGGTAAACCAAGTTTTGGAGGACATGCTGCGCATGTATGTAATGCGGCAGCCAGCTAAATGGGAAGATTACCTGCACTTAGTGGAGTTTGCATACAACAATGGATATCAGGAATCTCTAACAATGATTCCCTTTGAAGCGCTATATGGACGGCACTGTCGTACACTGATAAACTGGAGCAGTCCAGAGACAAAATTGATGTTGGGACCAGAAATGTTGGCTGAATTGGAAGCTGAAGTAAAAAGACTAAGGCAGAATTTGAAGGTTGTGCAAGACCGACAAAAGGTCTTTACAGACAAGAAAGGATCCTATCGCGAATTCAGAGTGGGGGACCATGTGTATGTTAGAATTAAGCCTAAAAGAAGTACCTTAAGGTGGACTTCTTGTGCCAAGTTAGCCCCCCGTTACTATGGACCCTTCCAAATTCTGGAAAGGGTGGGACCAATAGCCTATATGGTAGCTTTGCCTAGTCATATTAAAGTACACAATGTGTTCCATGTATCTTTGTTAAAGCGATATGTGCATGATGAGAAACATGTAATTCATTGGCAAAACATTCAGGTAGAACCGGACGGAGAATTTTTGGTAGAACCGCTACGCATACTTGATCGTAGGGAAATTGAACTCAGTAAAAGAGTAGTTACCCAGGTGAAAGTGCAGTGGAAGTACTTTGGACCAGACGAAGCTAATTGGGAGGATGAAAAGTTTGTGCAGGAAGCCTACCCAGAACTCTTTGTAGAGATGGGCTGAAAACACTGAGGACGGTGCTACTTCCAGGGGGAGAAGATGTGACAGCCTAATTAAGAAATTAACTAGCATTAACTAGTTAAAACAATTGGTTTATTTTAGTTCTTGAGCAAGAAAGACTTTATGATTATGTTTTGAGACAATTACTATTTTTATATTTTATTTTTATTTTGTTTCTGAATTAATGAGAGAAAACCAATGAATGAAAAGAGAATCTATGAAGCTGTTGGTGATAGTTTTCTCATAATGGGTGGTGGTTGGAGACAGTTGGAAAAATAGTTACCCTCTCCTCAATGGATAAAGTTGGAATCCAGGAGAGGAGAGGGGGTTCTGGAAAAAATGGTAAGAAAGGGGAAAGTACTATCTAGAGCTGGAAACACTAGTGGAAAGTATCTTTCTGCAACCCTTGAATAGGCCAGAATACCTATAGGTGAATGGAAGGGACTTCCAGAGGTCACAACAGAGTAAGATCCACTGTTAAACTCCGTGGCACCGACCTAGGTTCTGAGGCTAGGGGGCAAGTGTAGGACATAATGGCCTCACTTGGTTGGTAGGGTGGACCACAACTTTAGGAATCGATTTTCAGATCCAGATAAGTATACAGAATTTGAAGCTTATATAGATTACAGGTTAAATGTGAACATGGAGTTATTATTTTAATCCTTGTGAATGAATAGAATATTGTTACTATTTATTTTACTGGAAAATGAGATTATGCTGTTCGGAAGGAATCTGTTAATTTCCTCTAGAATAAAAAGATTAATCTGTGCATTAATTGAGAACGTGCTTGATTTTAATTATCTGGATGTGTTAAGAGTTTAGAAAGAATGAAATGAAAATAAAATAAATCTACTCTGCATTTATTTCTTATTTCTGCGGAAGCATGCATGTAAATAGACGATTGTGAAAAGCTTTTACAGGAGTATGTATAAAATTTGCAGTGTAAATAGCTAACAGATTTAACCTCATTATTGGTACAAGATGCATTAATACCAGAAATTCAATACAATAGAGAAGTAGTAAGGGATTATACCGAGTGAACTCTAGGTCTGGGGTTTTCAAGAGTAGAGAAGGGGTCGAAGCCCTAATGAGCCCTCGCCCCAGGATAACCCTGGCAAAGAGGTTACTACACACGGTCATATTAGTGGACCAGTCACCTTAGAGTTAATATAAGAATAAAAAGAAATTAAAGACTAAACAGTAGGTCGACCAGAAATGGAAAACTCTTGACAGAACTGTAATACCAATGATGCAGTTAACTAGCTATACATCAAAGTAAGAACCAAAATCCCATATTAGATGATAATACGAAAAAGGGGAGAGTCCCAAGCGCAGAAGTAAATACAGTAAAATGGAAGCAAATTCCGTTTTTAAATAAATTTCATACGACTTTTAAAGTTATCCTTAAAACACAGCAATAACAATAACAATATATTTATACAACGAGTCCTGCATAGAATACCACATCGAAACAGAACTTAACTTGAAAATGATTCAGTGAATCGAATCAGCAAGATTAAACCAAACGAAATAAAAGTACTGAAAACGGAAATCGATACCCTCGGGGTTCCCATATAGTAATAAGAAAATTCTTACTGTATATGAAACATTAACTAGGCGTTCATCATAATTACTGTGCTAGAGTTCTGTAGTATTACAAGGAATTAAATGGCACTATTCGAAAATCCAAAACCCTAACCTAGGACTGAATATTACCCAGTTTACATTTCAAGAAGTTAAAAGAAGGAAACTATGTCGAAAACTGCAACAGAACCCTCGGTACGATTTTGGGGTACCTGTAGCAAGGGAAATGAACTTCAGCCGTAGCTAGTAAGAGATGGTTGTAGGAAGATTCAAAGGAATCTTACTCACCTGTGAGCACAAGGAAATGAAAACTCGATTAGTAAAATGATGAAATTAACATAATAATAAGTGGAACTCTAAACCCCACCTAAATGCTTAGATGATACTTACCTGAAGGTCTGCGCTTGATAACCAGAAGGTGAAAAAACATGAGCAGTTAAACTTTGAGAGAAGGGAACTCTCGCTAGGAACTAGAAAATGTGATATTAAATCCACATTTGAGCAGGAAAAATTAGCTGAAGGGCGGTACCTTTCCAGCCATTGCCCTGCCGTCAAGTGCATATCTCCATTTTTCATAATTTCATTCTCCGCTAACTTGTTTACAATTGAATAAACCATAACACATAATGACTTACTGTTCCTGGGTCGAAATTCATAGGAAATGCGTGAAACATTCTGCAAAACTAGACCAAGATGGGTTTAGATGCCATAGGATGAGCACGACTTACCATTCTTTTAAACAGGAATTAGTGACAGAGATGCCGAGGAAGAGACACTCTCTTCCAGCGTGCCATGAAAGAACTCCAGTTGCCAAAAGCCGAAAGGATTAGTCAAACACTCCAGATAAGATCCTGTTTCCGTTGCAAATATCTCGATGGACCCGAGGCAAGTTACAACTATCATGTATGTTAAATGCCGAAGAGCAGAAACTCTGCAGGTAATGACACTTGTGCCTCGACATGAGGGAACTCCGTGCCAAATGGCCGGAATAGTAATTGAATATCAATCTTTAAATTTAAATGTGATCACGGAAAGGACCAACTATCATTAACATTTTAAAACTGGCATGCCGGAGTAGTAATTCCACAAAATTAATTCAACATAGAGAGTGAAGCACATATGTGAGAAGTGATGATAATCGTGGCGCAATCTATTTCGCCACCAAAACCTTATTAACACATGTCTTTACACCGTGAAATAGTGACTTATATATATATATATATATAGCATCGTTAATGTGGACTTTAGAAATTGTGATTATTCAAACTTACACAGCATGCATTATAATTCATGTATAAAGACGTGATTGGATAGTTACCATGCTACTTGCAGGGCGGAGTTAAGTCATGGTAAAAAAAAAAATTATTAGAGTAAGTTTTGTTGGATAAATGGTAGTGACAACATAATTCGACCTTCTATAGTTCCTTTCTCAGGTTTGCTTGATTACAAGGTTATGCCATTTATGAATCATTGTGTTTTATGTCTAGTCGTTCACTTCTGACCTCGCATGATTTACTATGTGGCCATGTCTCTCATAGCTGTCACTTTGATATAATGTACCAAAGTACTGCGATTTGTTTATGACATTAATTTTTATGGCATACTTGCCTGGCTTAACACCCTTGCTGGCTTATGTATACACATTGGAGTATGGTTTTTGGTGTAGGGTTTTACTCCATTCGTACTACCACCGGGATGGTGGATCTATGCTTATGAGAAATGGATTTACAAGTGTTTTTGTATTTATTATTTTCTTATCAAATGGCTCATATGACCGCCTCTGAGACTTTAATGTATTTCCCTCTCCGTGCGACATCTGCGGTTGCCGATTATTTATGACTTGACATTGAGACTGAGGTCTCGATCCATGCCAATTCTCTTCAGATTAAGATGCATGGACGGTGAGATTTGGTTTGAGTTAGGGTTTAGACTCACCTTAAATTTTTCTGCCCTCACCTTGTTTCTCTTTCCAGCTTTTGAATCTTTGGTTGTCACCAATGTTCAGCCTTGGTTTGATGGCGATATGGGAGAGTTTATGCACCCAGGTAATATTAAATTGACTTGTTTTAATGTTTATTGAAACCATGTTTCAGAGTTATCTCATTTCATCGATTTCCTACTACTCTCGACTTCTGCTAGTTGTTATACACAGTCAATTTTGACTATCGTTTTCATTTTTTTTCAATTTCAGGGAATCACTCAACCTCCATAGAATGCATAATGTAGAAGGCCTTTGAATCCTTCATGGAAATCTGCCCATCTTGACGTGGTTGAATTAGTTGAATTTCGATGAGGAATATTATGCTCTTCTCGTGTTTAACTCGTCGTCAGAAATTTGCGCTGGCCTTCTCGTCCGAAGGGTCCAAGGTGTGTTAGACAAAGTAGCTGACCCTAGTTTCTTCTCCCTTTTCAATAGATGAATTTCAACCTTGGGAAATTTACAGGTCGTATGATATTGTAGAGGTACTTCCCTTTCTAGGATGACCAAGAAGGTAACTTCTTTGGTTTAATTCATCGTTTTTATTTTCTTGTCTATCTTTTTGGCTGACGCAGGTGAGATACTACTCTGTAACAATTTGGGGTTTCGGTGGTTTCCATACTATCTATCCTCAGAGCCCATTAATATAATTCTTCTTTTGTTTCCTCGTTGATTTCAGGTTGGTATTGGTGACTCGTTTCCTTCCTACAGCGAGACATTTCTTCCTAACTCATTTTGGGATCTCTAGAATCTGATATTCTGAACTTTCTTAGACACTCCTAATTTTGTAATTTATAGGTGATGTCTGGTATTCGGGAATTTCAGAATTGGAATCCCTTCAACACATTTTGTTTTGATTTTTATATCGGTAGAGTTACATTCTCTGTAAATGATGGACTATGGACTGCTTAAATAATAATACATGATAATTTTATTTTGTTTTTCTCTACTATTGGTAATAGTTATATTACTTGTATTCTGTCAGTGAAATTTTCATACTGTCTCCAGACGAGAAACGTATTTACTTACTGCTACGTTTAGTTTTCCCATTTATTTAACTATCAAATTAATATTCTCTGATGATTTTGTAAACACTGGGTACTTTCTTTTTGTTAAGTGCACTTCAGGTATTCTTACGGTATTTCTGCCGTAACTCCTTCTCATTTAATCTCGCTCCTGGAATAATATATAAATATATATATATATATTGATAATGTCTTATAAGTATTCCAATTTAATCTCTGTACCTAAGAAAAATTTCTATTTATTTAAATTGTGCTGGATAGAATTTGTATAATTATAATTGGTTCTCATGTCTAAAATGCCATGTAAATCAGTACTGTTATCACCTATGTATCACAGGCCTTTGATTTTAGTACCGATAGATGTGTAATATAGTAATTGTACATCTGTGTTTATCTTTGGAATTAGTTTAATTCTGTTGCTAAACCTATAAGTATTCCTGTAATATACTTATGTTTTCTGCTTATTTATTTCGCTGCTTATTTTAAATAAATATACTTTGTATCTATTTTCCTTCCTCTATGATGCATGTAAGGGTACTAGGCTTCCTTTTTCTATACTTAGGATTTAATTCAAACCACAAAATCAGATTAAAGTTAAACTGTAAATCATCTTTGAGAAATAAGTATTCTCAGATTTAGACCAGCTGTGGTTTAGAGATTCTGATGAATTCCTTCCCCTAGATGTGATTCCTACAACTCTAAAGAACTGAGAGGAAATTTTGTTCTACAGACTTATGTTAAATGTAGAGAAGAAACATTTAAATTTATAGTTCTATTGAAAATCTACAACCACTATCCATATTAAACAATATGAATGCGATAGTTACAAGTGAATTTTGACCATACCACTTCTACACTTGACCAATCCTCCCAACCTTAGAGTCCATCTGTCTCCAAGACTCACCCCCGAGCTGATACCACCTCCAAAATAGACCAACCTCTTAATTTGTTCAGGAATATCTTATTTAAGATTTTGCTCCCCAAAGCCTGTTTCTAATTCTGAGTTTGCGTCCAGAATTACGTGATGCTTTTCTTCCTGTTTTCCTAGGCTTCCCATTTTAGGGATTTTTAAAGCTACTTTCTACTTTTCCCAGCTTTTTACCTCTTCCCAACTACTCTCCACATCATTGGGGAAACTAGATTTTCCTCAAAATCAAATTTGGAAATAAATTCTTTCAAGGATTTTTGAAAGATTTTTGGGGAAATATTTGCCTCTATCCATCCTCATGGATTTAGCAAGTGATCTCACAATTCTCATTTGGTCAATCTGCACAATATTATTTTATTTAATTTTCATAACGAAATATTTAATTACATCCACAAAATACTTATCCATTTGGGGTCCACTCCCCATTAGGATTAAAGTTGAAATGTCTAGCTTTGAAAGAAAACATAAACTAGGGGTGTTACAGAAAGAGAGAAGAGAGAGGGAGGGAGTGGGAAGGAATAAGAAAAACAAATAAAGGGATGCGGACGGTGGGAGTGGAAGTGGTAGTTTTGGAGATGTAGAGTATAATTGGTGGTACAATGGGGAAGAGAAAGAGAGTGGGAGATTAAGAGAGAGCAGGGGGCGAGTGGGTGGGGGAAGAGGGGGAGAGAGGGAAAGAGCGATAAAATTAGGGGGGAGGTGGAGGGGGATTCTTGAGAGAGGTGAAGGGGAGTGTGTATTTAAGAAAGGGAGAGATAGAGATAAGATATTGGTGGTTATTAATAATACAATATGTCGATACCATGGGTCATAAAAATACCACGAATCTCCCTTTTTCTACTTTTTCCTACTCAATAATATAAATTGATTTTATATTTTTTTTAATTTTACCCACATTCACTTAATAAGACCCTTTAATTTAATTATAAATTTACACTTCCAAATACTACTCTTTTCACTTGTATGATAGCTAAATAATTGTACTAATTGATCCCCATTTTCCTTAAAAATATCCTATGGGAATCAAAGAGGGAATTCAATCAGTGAATATTTGAAAGATAAAAAATTACATGGTCAAACCTCTCCAGGTTTAAAAATCATTGATTTTCCTCATCCATGCGCTCTTACTTAACTTTACATTTTTCATGCTAAAGTGGATTTATGTCAATTCACTGCCAATTGTGCTTACATCACAAATGGCTTCATGTGCCATCCTAGAAAGACACTACCGTGAGGGTTGTAATTCAAGGGAACTACTATTGTTGCCATAATTGGAGTGGCATCCCTGTGATATACCATACATAACACATTCCATTATTACCTGTATTTCTATTTCATTCTTGATAAAGGTGCTAAGTCATCATGGATAGTGTCACCCTCTTATAATCATCCTTTGAAATAGTTTGGAAATAGATTTATGCCACTAAGATAACGATGAAGTAAAATGAATCCATAATAATATATAAAAAAAATAGAAAAATACAAGATATGGTTGGGAACATAATTAGCTCATGGGGGGGAACCTATTATGAGCTCTATCCACCTGATTAGCCATCACCTGGTTGTTAGAGCACTTGATCCTACCCAAATAAAAATAAATCCTTGTATTTTACCAACATTTATGAGAAATAAATCACGATTTCTTAAGTTTTATTTGAGTGGTGGAAAAAGTACACCAATAAAAGAGGTAACTCATGTCTCCATGATTGATCCCTTTTTACATATATACACTCAATATGTTGGACATCAAGTAGTTGGTCTCTTGGCTATGTCACCAAACCCTTAACTCTTTCCCAATGCATTTCCACCCTCTACAGTTGTGCCCATGGACTAATGGATTGACCTAGGAATTTTAACTTCCCCTTGGGTGTTTGAAACACATAGTATGGTTATCCAACTATTCATCGCAAATATAAGAGAGGGAAGGTCTATATGGGACTTGTTGTAGTGAGATATGTGATAAGTATTGGTTGTTAAGATAACTTTAGTTATGCTCCTCTGTGATGCCTCTATGATTTTATTTACCTAATGATCAATTTACATAAACTTTATTATAAGGATATTTTGTGAGATGTTTGACTTCACAGTAGTAGAAGATGTTATAGGTGATTTCCATACCTCCTTGCCAGTGGACTAGAAGTTCTCATATCCAAAGTATAGAGAGGTAGATCTACTTTGATGATGAAATTTTCAATACCTATGATATATTATTTGGATAATATAGGGATTTAAATAATTATTTACAACTAGAGGAATTCCTAAATGTTAGAACATTAATCGCATGATTCTTAGAATTGGAGATATTGATGGTGTGATGAGTGAATATGTGACTACCCTAGTATTACATTGCCACTACTTGATGAGAATCACTTGATCCACAATCTAGATGATGATGGTCATCCTTGTGGTGACAAGGGATTGCTTCTATATCACTTTGGAGAGACAACAGTTAGCTAGCTAATGCAACATTACCTAGTTTCCTCTTGTGAGGGCCCTGTAGGGCACATTTTGGTCATGATCTCCTAGAATGGAGATGCTTTTGGTGTCTTGAACATGATCATAAAGAAATTCCTAGAATATGGAACACTCTTTAGCCCTTACATCACATCTTGAGGGAGTCTTGAACTCATTTGAAAATTTAACCTTAATATAAGTATGCATTTATGTAATTAAAAAGAAAAAAATATTAATATTATAATAGTTATTAATTTTATTATATATATATATATATATATATATAGATATAGATATATATAATTATGTAATATAAAAGTACAAATATAATTTTTTTTAATTTTTGAAAGTATAAAATTATAATAGCATATAAATAAAATAATAATTTTTTTATAAAAAAAATAAACATGTTAATAAATAAAGTAAAAAAAAATGGAACCAAATATTTATATTAACAATTTTAGACTTAACTGGAAAACATTCAAAATACCTATCTATATATATATGATTTTAAAATATGATTGTATTGTTTCATAAATTTAGATTTAAAAGGATAAAGAAATCCATATTACATAACTTTAAAACTTTAAATTATATATATTTATAGTTATAGTTAAATTCAGAATAGATTAAACTAAAAATTATTTCAAATATAATTATTAAAAGGAATATTATTTTTGAAATATTAAAAAGGAACATTATTCAATTGAGAAGTAAATTCCATGCTATATGGAGAGTCTAATAACATATGAGATTGAATAAAAACATTACCAACAATCAATAAATGAGAAATATAATTGCCAACTATATAGACTATATAATGCTTTATTCAATTGGCATGCATTCCTTACAAGTATGAAGTTGTCTTTAAGTGTTACTTTTTGGAGTTTCTCTTGGATTTTTAGCACGATTCTGATAGAAACAATTGTGGAATTTTTTTTGTTGTTGTTCTTTAAATTGGTTTTTTGATTGAATATATGAATTCAACACATTGGAAAACCCCTTGGGAACTTCTATTGTGCAAATTTCAGACATTAAACTTGTGATTGCAATGAATCTCTACCAGATTCTAGACAATTCAATATGAAAATAAGCAGACTTTTTTTTTTCAAAAAATCACACTTATAGACATGTAAATGATATGATCATAAATCATTTTAAAAATTAACAATTTAAATTAGAAAATAAAACAATTTTTTTTTGAAAAAGTCACTTGAAAACAACTCGAATAAGTACTATCATGGATACCTAAATAATATGATTGAAAATTACTTGTAAAATTTCCTAAAAATTCACCAATGCATGGAACAACATAAATTTTGTATCATAAATTTAGTAAGATATCAATATATTGTATGTATTGTGGCATAAGTTAATAATGACACTTGGATGCTGTGAATTGGCACTCTTTATTTATTGAAGTGAAACCATGAGAAGAAGCTATATAATTCAAATAAAATATGAAACAAAATTGATCTTACAAATTTTTGTAAAAAAATATTGTAAAATATGTTTATTCGTTCTATAATCACTAAAGATTTTGACTATTTATGTATTTATGAGGACATCTAAATATAGCTCCAACAAGGAGCAACATGAGATTTTTAATTGAAATTTATGATTTAGTTGAAATGAGAAACTCATGAATTAAACACTCTTCTAAATATATGAGTTATAGTGTAGATTGAAAATTATTACACGTAAATGAAAATTAAAATTTTAATGATGATGATGATGATGATGGTTAACGTCCACCGATCGAACCTAAAGAAAAGAGTTATTTAATTTGATTTAATATTTTATTCCTGTGCTCAAAAAGCTTGGAGAGATTAAAATTTACAGTAAAATTTTATGCTAATAATTTTTTTATGAATGTAAATTTATTTTTTCTTTGGGTATATCAAAATTCGAGAAAACTAAAATTTCTTAAAATAAGAACCTTATTTACATTGTAAATTTTAAAAATAAAGATTGCAACTCCACTTTATTATCCTTGATATGGTACTTGGTTAAGTTAGATTTATGATAATTATACACATAAACATGTAGTGTGTCAATACAAAACTAAATAAGAAAATTATTGGACATCTCTATTTTGATTGACATATCGTTAAAATGTTTTAATCATAATTTTTATTTTTAGTTATTTGTATAATATATACTTAGTTTACATTGAGATATTGATTTAGGAGTTTTCTTTAGTGAGAATTTTTGGACTTTTCAGTGTCGACCGAAATAATAAAGGTAAAATCTTGTGTTTTGTTCTTTAAACTAATTTTTTTACTATATATATGGATTTAACACCCTGAAAAACCCTAGTGAAGTTCGATTGTGCAGGGTTATCCATCAATCTTGTGATTTCAATGTCAATCCATATAATCCGGCTCGATTTTAGAGAAATTATTAAAGACAACTCATATTGATTTATGCTACTACCCCACACCCATATATTATATATGTTAACTTAGTGTTAAATAAGGAAATATGTATAGATATCCTTTTTTTGAGATACACCCCATTAAATTTTTTTAATCATAAGATATTTTTTTGTCAATATTTTTATATTATAATTACACTGTCAATATCTAATATTCACCTTTTTGTTAATATATTTTCAATACTACTTCATATTAAATAATGGAGTTACACATTCCATTATTCCATAAATTAGAAAGAACATATTAATTAAATGTTCTTTAGATATATCAAGTTGATATAAAATTATTTTAAATATTATCAAATTAAATTATTTTTATTTTTATCTCTATATAAATATGTAAAGAGTTTATACTGAAATATATTAGTTGATATGAATATTCTAATATCTCATCGAAGGTTTGTATTGGAATGTTTTTAAATAAAAAAATTACACATCTTCCTAATATTCAAAAGAAAATAGATAACAATTACTTTTAAATTAGTTTTATCTTTCACCAATTGAAATAAAATTATTTTAATTGTTATGGATATTGAAATAATCTATTTTTTTATGATTACAACATTAATATTATTTTAAATATCCTGTATCAATTTCATCCAATTAAACACCTTCCTTCTACTAAAGAAATAAAATGCAATTTAATTTTTTTATGTTTATTATTTTTTATTTATTGTTTTAATGTAAATATATATATATTTTTTTTTTCTAAATTACTCTATTTCTATTATAAACATTAATATACAAAACTACCTCGGTCCAGCTGAGGAAGCCTGAGACCGGGCTTGAAATCCATTGTTTGTCTAGCTATGAAGCTGCCCTTTAACGGGAAACCAGCTCTTTTGTCAAAGTTGCCACCGCCCAGGAACTGGGAAACCGGTGCATAGTCACTTATATCCCTTACATGCAGATTATCATAACTTAAAAGTGCCAAAAAATACATGCAGCTTTGTCTGCTGTGGGTGACTATAGAAAACAAAAATTTATCAAAAATTCTAACACAGAAATCATACTGAGAATCGATCCTGGAGCAATTAGTCGGATTCCGGATTCTCTTCCTCGATTCGGCAGCCATAGTGATCTTCCGCATCCTTTTCATCGTTCTTATCAGCATCTTCACCAGACGGGCCAGCTTCCATCAGCAAGTGCGCCTGTCCTGAATGCGCAGTTGCAGAGACAGGCGGGAATCTGAGGGGGCGCGAGCTAGGACCGGGAGCAGGGCCAGAGGGGGGCTCATAGCTAGGTTTAGAAGGGGGGTGCACAGGGTTACGCAGTTGAACAGGAGGGAGAGTGACTTCTTCCCGCAAAGAGATCGAAATGAGGGCAATAATGGAGGGTCGGTCGTCAGCATAGTCGAAACGCAGCTCCACTTGTTGCGTTGAATGCGTAGTGAAATGACTGCCAGGGCGAAGAGGGGGGGCGGAGGCCTGAAGCGGGGGAGGCGAAGGAACATTCAGAGCGGGAGCACGAGGCGGGAGCGAGGGCTGAGGAGGCGCCGGGGCAACGCTGTCATGGAGACGACCAGCAGGATCAACATACAGAGGAATGTGATGCTCTTCAGCATGGTCCATGGAGTAACCTGCAGTAGAATTGGAGGGTCTCTCGCTCATGGACCTGCCTCTAGAGGCACTTTTCCTGCAAGAAATTCTTTGCCTGAGCCTGGGCATACTGAAATTCCGGGAGGAATCTGACCAGTTGCCAGAAGGAGCTGCAGGAATGGAGTTAACTTGACCAATATTGATAGGAGAAAAATGCGAATTGAACAGAACAGGGCAGAAGTTACTATAAGCAAACCGATGGCCTGGAAGCGCGTCCAAACAACAATGCAGAGAGCGTCTGCCACCAGAACCAAAGCACGCCTCACTGAAAGCACAGCCGCCCGGGCAATGCGAGCGCAGAGGAGACGAAGGTCGGCGAGCAGAGTCAAAGCAATCCGAGGAATGCGAGCAGTGGTGCTCCATTTGAGGGCTGGTGCGGCGAGCAGGACAATTCGAATGACGGCGAGGAGGAGTAATGAGCAAGTGCTCGAGATTAATGGGCATGCCATTAATAACACCATGGGGGGCCATGTGGCCACCCCAGGTGAACCTCCTTGGTGTGTGCGCCAGGCCTGGAGGCCTCTTAACCCATATTGACATCCGCATCCGGAAAATGTAAATATATTTATTATTTGTTAATGTAATATTAATAGAAAACATATAAGTATACTAATTTGTAGAGAATTTATGAAAGAAAAAATAAATTTGGTAAATTTCCAAATTTATGTTAAAATATAGAAAGGATTGTACATTTTTTTGAGATTAGATGACAAAAAAAAAAGTAATGAATGAAACCCAATTATTTTTATTTCATTTTTTAGTTTATTTTAAATTACATTATTAAAAATAAATATTAAAATATTTTATTTATAACATTTTAAAATACTTGTAAAAAGTCATATTTGTGTTATCAAACCAATTGTCATATATTATTATCTCTTAATGCAGGTGGACTCATATTTATTATTCAAAGAAAACTACAACCTGTTATTGTTGGTAGTTGGTAAGAGTGCATACCTTCTTTATAAAAATGATTAACAAATTTTGTATTATATTTAATATTTATTTAAATATTATATCTTAAATTTAATTATTATTATTATTATTATTATTATTTGTATATATTCAAGTTACAAAAAGTATTTTATATAACATAAAAATGATAAATTTAATTTTATGTGATATTGTTTTATTACTATTTTTGTTTACGATTTTTTGTGTTTTTATTTTGTAAAAAAAATGAGATTTCACGATTTGACATTAAATATAAGAGAGGGAAGGTCTATATGGGACTTGTTGTAGTGAGATATGTGATATGTATTGGTTGTTACGATAACTTTAATTATGGTCCTCTGCAATGCCTCTATGATTTTATTTACCTAATGATCAATTTACATAAAATTTATTATAAGGATATTTTGTGAGATGTTTGACATCAGAGTAGCAGAGGATGTTATAGGTGATTTCCTTACCTCCTTAATAGTGGACTAGAAGTTCTAATATCGAAAGTATAGAGAGGTAGATTTACTTTGATGATGAAATTTTCGATACCTATGATATATAATTTGGATAATAGAGGGATTTATATAATTATTTACAACTAGAGGACTTCCTAAATGTTAGATAATTAATCCCATGATTGTTAGCATTGGAGATATTGATGGTGTGATGAGAGAATATGTGACTACCCTAGTATTCCATTGCCACTATTTGATGAGAATCACTTGATTCACAATCTAGATGATGATGGTCATCCTTGAGGTCATAAGGGATGGCTTCTATATCACTTTGGAGAGACAACACTTAGCTAGCTAATGCCACATCACCTACTTTCCTCTTGTGAGGGCCATGTAGGGCACATTTTGATCATGATCTCCTACAATGGAGATGATTTTTGTGTCTTGAACATGATCATCAAGAACTTCCTAAAATATGGAACACTATTTAGCCCTTACATCACATCTTTAAGGATTCTTGAACTCATTTGAAAATTTAACCATATAAGTATGTATTTATGTAATTAAAAATAAAAAAAATATTAATATTATCAAATTATTAATCTTATTAAAAATATATATATATAATATAAATTACAATTAGTTTATATATATATATATATATGAAATTATAAAATTATAATAGCATCTAAATAAAATAATAATTTTTTTATAGAAAAAAACAAACATGTTAATAAATAAAGTAAAAAAATATGATTGCATGGTTATTGGTTCATTGTTTATGGAAACAAATATTTATATTAAAAATTGTAGACTTAAATGGAAAAAATTCAAAACACCCATATATATGTGTGTGTGTGTGTGTGTGTGTGAATGATCTTAAAATATGATTTTATTGTTTCATAAATTTATATTTAAAAATATAAAGAAATCCATATTACATAACTCTAAAATTTAAAATTATATCTATTTTTAGTTATAGTTAAATTTGAAATAGATTAAACTAGAAATTATTTCAAATATAATTATTAAAAAAAATATTATTTTTGAAATACTAAAAAAAATACACTATTCAATTGAGATGTAAATTCCACTCTATATGGAGAGTCTAATAACATATCATATTGAAGAAAAACATTACCAAAAATCAATAAATGAGAAATATAATGGCCAACTATATAGACTATATAATGCTTTATTCAATCGGCATGCATGCCTTACAAGTATGAAGTTGTCTTTAAGTGTTAGTTTTTGGAGTTTCCCTTGGATTTTTTGCATGATTCTCATAGAAAAAATTGTGGAATTTTTTGGTTTTTGTTGTTGTTTAAAATGGTTTGTTGATTGCATATATGAATTCAACACATTGGAAAACTCCTTCGGAACTTCTATTGTGCACATTTGACACATTAAAATTGTGATTTCAATGAATCTCTACCAGATTCTAGACAATTCAATATGAAAATAAACAGAAAAACTTTTCAAAAAGTCACACTTACAGACATCTAAATGATATGATCATAAATCACTTGTAAAATTCAGAATTTTGGTTAGAAAATAAAATAGAAAGCTTTTGAAAAATTCGCACCCGAAAACAACTCTAATAAGTACTATCACGGATATCTAAATAATATGATTGCAAATTACTTGGAAAATTTCCTAAAAATTCACCAATGCATGGAACATCACAAATTTTTTATTATAAATTTAGGAAGATATCAATATATTGTATGTATTGTGGCTTAAGTTAATAATGACACTTGGATGCTCTAAATTGACACTCTTTCTTTATTGAAGTGAAACCATGAGAAAAAGCTATATAATTCAAATATAATAAGAAAAAAAATTGATCTTACATATTTTTGTAACAAAATATTGGAAAATATCTTTTTTTGTTCTATAATCACTAAAGATTTTGACTATTTATGTATTTATGAAGACATCCAAATATAGCTCCAAGAAGGAGCAACATGACATTTTTAATTGAAATTTATGATTTAGTTGAAATGAGAAACACATGAATTAAACACTCTTCTAAAGATATGGGTTGTAGTGTAGATTGAAAATTATTACCTATAAATTAAAATTTTAATATATATAGATATATATATATATATATATATATATATATATATATAGATATTAAAATTTTATCGTGATAATTTTTTTATGAATGTAAATTTATTTTTTCTTTGGGTATATCAAAATTCGAGAAAACTAAAATTTCTTAAAATAAGAACCTTATTTACATTTACATTGTAAATTTTTAAAAATAAAGATTGCAACTCCACTTTATTATCTTTGATATGGTACTTGGTTAAGGTAGATTTATGATAATTATACACATAAACATGTAGTGTGTCATTACAAAACTAAATAAGAAAATAATTGGACATCTCTTTCATTTTGATTGATGTTAGAGTTAACACAGTGGAAATTTAAATCAAATAAGACACACACAGCATTCAACCATGAAAAACACAGATTTTAATGTGGTTCACCCAACCAATCTGGGCTACGTCCACCTAACAGGGCATCAAAAATCTCATTAATCAACTGGAGAAATACAATAGCAGAGTTTCTCATCTGCTCATCTCTTCCACTCACCTCACATTCCTCATCATGCTCACTTGCCTCTACAGGCTTACATTTTATAGCTGTGAATGGCAACAGACTCATAAATTCTCTCACAACAAATATAGGATGCATTAACTCGTCATCAGAAATTGATGGAGTCAATGTAGCAAAAAATCCTATTGTTGTCACCTACATGAGATTTTCTCCAAAAATAATTAAAAGAAAAATCTCAACAATCTCCACCTTGACAACAATTAGCCCGATACCCTATTTCATTATTATTATTATCTTTTCTGCAAGCCAAGAGAAGCTAGACACCATCATAGCTTCTCTAACAAAACTGGTTTCGTGAACATGTCTGCATAGTTTTCCTTTGTATGCACCTTTTCAAGAGAGACTCCCCTTTCAGTGATTACCTGTCTTGCAAAATGGTACTTGATAGGTATATGCTTTGATTTAATATGATAGGTGGGATTTTTAGCCAAGTGAATTTCACTTTGACTATCACAAAATAACTTGATGTTGTCCTGCAACTTACCAAACTCACCAAACAAACCTTTCAACAAAACTGCTTCTTTGCAAGCATGTGAAGCAACTATGTATTCTGATTCAGTAGTGGATAAAGCAACAATGTTTTGTAGCTTTTACATCCAGCTAATAGCTCCACCTGCAAGAGTAAAGACATACGCTAAAGTTGACCTTCTCTTATCCAAATCACCTGAAAAATTGAAATCAATATATCCGCAAACAATTTCACTACTCCTGTTATAAGTGATACAATAATCACTTGTGCCTCTCAGATATCGAAGCACCCATTTCACTGCTGACCAGTGTTCTTTTCCTGGATTTTCCATATACCTACTGACAACCCCAACTGCATGTGAAATATCTGGTCGAGTAAAAACCATCGCATACATCAAAAAACCTACTACATTGGCATATGGAATTTGAGGCATATATTCCTTTTCTTCATTAGTGTTAGGACATGAACTTGAAGAAAGTTTAAAATGAGAAGCTAAAGGGACTGAAACAGGCTTCACATTGTTCACACCAAACCTCAAGAGTATTTTCTCAATATATTTCTGTTAGGCTTTTGCTTGCTAAAAGCATATCGTCAACATACAACACTAAGATAATGAACATGCCATTACTTAATTTCTTAAAGTAAACACAATGATCATATTCACTTCTTATATAATTTTGACTCATCATGAAAGAATCAAATTTCTTGTACCATTTTCGAGGCGATTGCTTCAGACCATACAATGATTTCTTGAGCCTGTAGACAAATTTCCTGTTGTGATTTTGAACAAACCCTTCCAGTTGTTCCATGTAAATCTCCTCATCTAAATCTCCATGTAAAAATGAAATTTTAACATCTAGTTGCTGTAACTCTAAATCAAGTAAAGAAACTAATGCTAACACAATCCGAATTGAAATAATTTTTACAACTGGTGAAAAAATCTCATGAAAGTCAACGCCGGCTTTCTGAGAAAAAACTTTTGCGACTAGCCTCGCTTTGTACCTATCTTCCATATCATCAACACCCTTATTGAACTTGTAAACCCACTTACATCCCACAGTTTTTCTGTCTTGAGGAAGTTCTACCAAATCCCATGTGGAATTCTTGTCTAATGCCTTCATCTCGTCCTTCATAGCCTCTTTCCACTTACCACTGTTTGAACCTTCTATAGCTTCCTGATAGCACAAAGGTTCATCAGCAACTGAAGTAACATAATCATCATAACTTTTAGGAAAACATCTAATTCTCGTAGACCTCCTTAAAAATGTTTCTGGTACTTCCCCAATTTGTTGATTATTATCTGTAGGAACTTCTTCATGATCAGCATCTGAAACATGTTCTTGATCTGCATCTGAAACTTGTTCATGATCTGAATTTGAAACTTGTTCATCTGGACTGGACTATTACCAGTATTTGAACTAGTTTCAAATTGAATGTGTTGAAGCTTAGGTACATTATCCTATTTCAATTTATCATCTATAACTGGATTTTCAAGTGAAGATTCATTAAATTTAACATCTCTGTTAATGATGATCTTGTGAGTAGTAGGATCCCACAACCTGTATCCCTTAGTCCCATCACCATATCCAACAAAGATATATCTTTTTGATTTAGGATCTAATTTAGAGCACTGATGTTTCGGAATTGGAGCATATGCATCACAACCAAAAACTTTTAGTTTAGAATAATCACATGGATAACCTTTCCATACCTCTTGAGGAATTTTGCATCCTATTGCAGTTGATGGTGATCTATTTACCAAGTAACAAGCTGTAGAAACTGCTTCTGTCCACATTTCCTTCTGCAAATTGGCATTACTAAGCATACTTCTTTCTCTCTCTAAGAAATTCCTGTTCATGTGCATTTAGCAACTCCATTTTGCTGAGGAGTATATATAGTGGTTTTATGTCTTTCGATCCCAGCGTCCTTACAATAATTATAAAATTCCTTTGAAGTAAATTCACCACCATTGTTAGTTCTTAAACATTTAATGGTTCTTCCAGTGATGTTTTCAACTAATGCTCTAAACTGTTTGAAAATTGTGAATACATCAGACTTCTTCTTTAACATGTAGACCCACACCTTTCTAGAGAAATCATCAATAAAAGATACAAAATATGACGATCCTCCATATGAGGTTGTAGGAGATGGACCCAAAACATCAGAATGGATATAATCAAGGATTCCCTTACCAGTATGTTTTCTAGTTTTAAACTTTTGCTTGCTTTTTTTCCCAAACAGACAATGTTTGCAGAAATCTAACTTAGAAGATTTTAAACTAGGAAGTAACTTACGATCAGATAAAATTTTTAATCCTCTTTCGCTCATATGGCCCAACTTTTGATGCCATAAATGAATAGAATTACTGTCATTTTCAGATGCTGTAGAAGCATGATATGACGTTGTTCTTCCTTCTAACTGATAAATATTTCCAACCTTCTTTGCTTTCATGACTAGTAAAATTCCTTTATAAACTTTCATTTCTCCACCTTGAATAAAGGCTTTATATCCATTAGTGTCTAGTAATCCTAGTGAAATGAGGTTTTTCCTTAGTTCCAGTACATGTCTTACATTAGTTAGAATTTTATTTGTCCCATAAAACATTTTAATCTGGATGCTTCCAATTCCCACAATATTACATGAGGCATCATTTCCCATGTAAACAACTCCATCATTGATTGATTTATAAGTTTTAAACCACTCTCTATGAGTGAACATGTGGTTTGATGCACCAGAATCTAATAACCAATGTTGATCATGATTAGACAAACCAACTGATAACACTTCATCACTCATACCTGAAATAGATGCCAACCCTGTATCTGTCATGTTTGCTTCTTTCTTTTATGTCGAAGAGTCTTCTTTGGATGTTTGTTGTCTCTTCCAACAGTCCTTCTTCAAGTGTCCTGATTTGCCACAAAACCAGCACTTTACCTTACTCTTTTTCCCTTTCGATTTTGAACGCGAGTTGTTGTGCTTACTGAAGCATATTTCTTTAGAACAACCTCTAACCATCATTGCTTTTGATGTAGAGGTTTCTAAATTTGACCTCTTCCTTGTTACTTCGGACAAAAAATCTCCAACAACATCATCAAATTCAAGGGTTTCTGATGAGCTAAGACTTATAGAAGTAACAAAATGATCCCATGACTTGGGCAACGAGCATAATAAAGTTACAACTTTATCTTCTGATTCAAATTTTACTTCTATACTTTCTAACTGCACCAGGAGAGTATTAAAGGTATTCAGATGATCAGTTATCATCATACCTTCCTTCATGTGCAAGCTATACAACTGTCGCTTCAAAAGAATCCTATTGGTTAAGGATTTTTTCATGTACATCTTTTCAAGCTTTGTCCACAAACCAGCAGCAGTTTTCTCTGACACGATGTTAAACAAAACATCATCCGCCAAACACAGTCGAATGTCGTTCAGTGCTCTTTCATCCAAGTCACTCCATTCATCATCTGTCATGGTGTAAGGCTGTTTGGATTTTCCCAACAGCGCCTTTGCCATGGCTTGTTGCACAAGTAGATCATACATCTTCACTTTCCAGATCTCAAAGTTGTTTTTGCCATTGAACTTCTCGATCTCAAATCGGGCACTTTGTGTTTTTGCCATGTTTATTAGCTTGTGTCACAAAAAACTCCAATTGCAACTCTTAATAAATGAAGTGTTTAATTTTTATAAAAAAATCATTTTTTATTAAAAACCCTTTCCTTTAAAAAAAAAAATTCCCTTAAGCTAAAAAAGGCCTTTCCTTCTTTAATACCATGTGCAAATGGAAATTTAATACAAAAAATTATAAAAGGCTTTTAATAAATGGTAATTAATACAAATTACCAATCGATTTGTTTTTTAAAACACATCCATATGAAAATGGCATTGGCTTTTTAAATGTCAAATCGAATTTAAAAGTCAAATCGATTTAACCACCACAAATCAATTTCTACTACAACTCAGATCGAATTCTTTTTAAAATACACATTGACTGACTGGATGTCAATGTAAAACGATTTCAAAAAACAGGCCATAGAAAATCGACTTACACAAATTGATTTCTAATAAATCGACCTTTAAAAAACTTCAGAAAAAAAAGATGGCTTAAAATCGCTCACGGCATTCTGCATTCAACTCACAGCATTCTGCATTCAACTCACGGCATTCAAGATAAAAAAAAAATTTCAGTTTTAGTTAAACAATCGACTCACCGATATGCTCTGCACATGTTCACTTAGTTCACAGGTGGCATGCACGCAGCCATGGACCAGACCTCACGACGCTCACGGACTATGGCTCTCTACGCAAACAGTGGTCCACGCAGCTCACCTTTCACCGTTTTTAACGCAAGCAGTAGCGGCTCACTCAGGCGATGCTACCTCCACATTGGACCCAGTTCAGTCCCACGGTTCAACGATTCTTATGCTGTTAACAACAGCCTTCAAACGGCCACGCTTCAACCACACAGTGACTCCTACACAGATTCCAGCATGTGCAATTCATCCCACCGTTCTTTAGAACAGGCAGCAGCGATTTCAACAATAGGCATTGAATCCACCTTGCTCTGATACCAAGTGTTAGAGTTAACACAGTGGAAATTTAACTCAAATAAGACACACACAACATTCAACCATGGAAAACACAGATTTTAACGTGGTTCACCCAACCAATCTAGACTACGTCCACCTAACAGGGCATCGGCAATCTCATTAATCAACTGGAGAAATACAATAGTAGAGTTTCTCATATGCTCATCTCTTCCACTCACCTCACATTCCTCATCATGCTCACTTACCTCTACGGGCTTACATTTTATAGCTGTGAATGGAAACAGACTCATAAATTCTCTCACAACAAATATAGGATGCATTAACTCCTCATCAGAAATTGATGGAGTCAATGTAGCAACAAGTCTTATTGTTGTCACCTACATGAGATTTTCTCCAAAAATAATTGAAAGAAAAATCTCAACAATTGACATACTGTTAAAATGTTTTAATCATAATTTTTACGTTCAGTTATTTATATAATATATACTTACTTTACATTGAGATATTGATTTAACAGTAGACTTTAGTGAGAATTTTTGGACTTTTCAATTTCGACAGACATATTCAAGGTAAAATATTGTATTTTGTTATTTAAACTATTTTTTTTTAATGTATATGTGGATTTAACACCCAGAAAAACGCTAGTGAACTTGGATTGTGCATAGAACTTCCATTGTGCAGAATTATCCATTAATCTTGTGATTTCAATATCAATATTGTGATTTCCATAAATTCTAGCTTGATTTTAGAGAAATTACTAAACACAACTTGTATTGATTTATCCTACTACCGAACACCCATTTATTCCATATGTTGACATTTTTTAATAAGGAAATAACTATAGGTATCCTTTTTTTTTAGATACACCCCATTAAATTTTTTTAATCATAAGTTATTGTTTTGTCAATATTTTTATATAATAATTACACTCTCAATATCTAATATTCATATTTTTATTAATATATTTTCAATACTACTTCATATTAAATATTGAAGTTACACATTCCATTATTCCATAAATTATAAAGAACATATTAATTAAATAAAAAATATCCTTCATTTTATTTATTTATAGTTGATGTTGAATTTATTTTTGTCATTAATATTTTTAATATTCCATGTATAAACATTGTATTAACGATTAAAGAATTTTCATGTAATCCTTATATCATAGTGTTTAAAATAATTATTAACATGGGAAATAATATTTTAAATTAAATTAGGTTTTTTGTGGGGGGGTTTGTGAAGTTGATATAAAATTATTTTAAATAGTATGAAATTAAATTATTTTTATTTCTATCTCTACATAGATATATATAGATTTTATATTGGAATATATTAGTTGATATGAATATTCTAATATCTCATCCAACGTTTGTATTGGAGTGTTTTTAAATAAAAAAATTAGACATCTTCTTAATATTTTTTTTTTTTTCTGAATAAGACTAAATCTATTAAGAAGAGAAATATGGTACAATCACAGCTCGCATAGAAGCGAAGCTAAAAAAGCAAGGGAACCGGAAATGATATAGTATCAACTTCGGTCCCATAGAGCAACCATGGCGTGAGTGACAGGTAACAAAGAGAACAGAGAAGAACGAGCTATACTGAGGAGTCTACCCAGCATGGGAAGAGTCTCCCAAACGACATTTTTTCCCTTTCTTTTTACTGACTTTGACCCAACCATTCTGATCTGGCTGGACTGGAACCACTTGCAGACTGTTCTGTGCTGGAGGTGAAGTCTCCTTATCTGAGTCGGAAGAAGAAGACTCATGAGAGCGTTTCTGCAAGATCAAAGGCACAGTGGGATCCTCGGGTCGATCTGAGGGCGGGTCCTTTGAATGCTCCACATTCTCCTCTTCCACTTCAATATCCTCCTCATCATAGCTAGAGGACTCAAAGTCATCCATAGGGGGTCTATCACAAGGTTTCCAACTCTTGGATTTGGATTTGCGATTGAGGTTCTTCATTTTGTCGAGGAATGTTGCACATGAGTTCTGGAGATGACCTGTATGATGGCAATGAAGACACATGAAGGCTGTGTTCTCATAGTCCAACGCTTGTGCCCAATGGAAGTCCCCAACTTTCAGGATGATCTGATCTGGCAGCCCTTTGCTAATGTCAATTTCTGCGCAGATTCTGCCAAAGGTATATATACCCTTCTCCGCCCTTGAAGTATCTGCTGCCAGAAAGCGGCCAAGGGTATCCCCAATTGACTGAAAGACAGCAAAATGCCAAAGATGCGCAGGGAGATTTGGAAGCCTGACCCAGATAGGAAGCTTGGTGATCATAGCAGTAGAGGGGTCAAAGTCTGGGAAGCAGGGGGTGAGGAAAAGTCCAGCTGAACCCCAGAACCAGGGGCCTCCCGTTAAGGCCTTCTGGTAATCTTCGTTGAAGGCAAAGGCTACAATAAAGAAGCCTTTTGAGCATAAAAAGACTTTGTTGTTGTTGGTCCAATTAGTGTGGATCCACTGGTATAGATCAGCAGTACGAGGCCATAGTCCGTTAAACCTGCAAATGATGGCTGTTTCTGCAAATGTCTGGTATTAATCATCCAGAGTAGGATGAGTGATTTCAATAGCTGGGGCTTTCTCCATTTTGTCCACCAAGAAAGGTTTGGGAGCCTTAGCTAGTTGAGCAGTGTTCTTGGCAGGTTGTGCATGAACCGCATCTTTATAGGAAAATCCTTTGGGGGCAGAGGATTGCCCAACAGCACCTCCCCTTAGTCGAAGCGATAGGATAACTGTGGCATTTCTTGCAATTTTGTAATAGGAAAGAGGCAGATTGTAGTCAAGCTGCTTACCTGCGAAGAGGAGCCGCAGAAGGGAGGAAGGAATCCCCACCCTTTTCTCGAGGATCTGTGAGAGATAGCCCACAGTAAATGACGGTTTCACCTCAAGGAGCAGGGTTTTTCCTGTCAAAAGAATTATTTGAATCTGAAAAGTCTTTTGCTGGGGATGAGAAGGATCCCAGCTGCCAGGAAGGGGCATCGAAGTCGTTTTAGCAAGTTCTCTGGGCTGCAAGGCCAACTCCAGATCCAGTTGGGACTTCTTCTGCAAGTGGAAGTTTAGAGCAGTAGTATCCCAGGTGAAAAAACTGCTAGCATAGGCATAGAGGAAAATGGGGCTGCAGACATAAAAAGGTAAGGCAAGGTCGCCCCTTCCTGCCATCTCACAGTTAGACGGCCAAAGGACTGGCCATGACTGTTGCATGCTAAGAGACGCACCATTTCCCCGCAAGAAATCTTCCCCCCAGCTTCATTCATCGCCTGATCTTCTGCATTGTTGTGAATAGGCAGATATCCGCTCCTTCTCCTCGCAGGGGTCTGCCTGCATTCAGAATAATGGCGGCAGAACCAGGCGTGCGCGAACCAACTAGTGGCGGCCGCACTTGGTGTTTCAAACCCTAGGGCAAGGGCAAGTTCGCTGGGGTTCTCCATTCCGTCCTACCAAAAAGTTAATATTTTTCCCAAAGGGGGGTGACATCTTCTTAATATTCAAAAGAAAAAAGGTAACTATTTCTTTTGAATTAGTTTATATCTCACAAATTGAAATAAAATTATTTTAATTATTATGGATATTGAAATAATTTATTTGTTTATAATTACAATATTAATATAATTAAAAATATCATATCTCAATTTCATCCAACTAAGCACCTTTCTTGTACTAAAGAAATAAAATGCAATTTAATTTTTTTATGACTATTAAATTTTTTTAAATTTTTGTAATGTAAATACATTTATTATTTTTCAATGTAATATTAATAGACAACATATAAGTATACTAATCTATAGAGAATTTATCAAAGAAAAAATTAAATTTGGTAAATTTTGATAGGAACATCTATTCCACTGCTATCCATAAAATATATATATATATATATATATATATATAGATATATATATATATATATATATATATATTATTAAATTTACTTTTTCTTTTTTTTATACATATCTAATACATACTAACAACCTTACATTCAATTTTTTCTTGCCTTTTCACGAACACAAAATCTATGAATTTAAAACAAATGTCTAGTGATGCTTAGGAAATAATTGAGAATCTTCAAACATGTGATAAACTCCCAAAACATATTTTGGATGAAGTTACAGATGTATATGAGCAAGAGAATGAGCATGTTCAGAAGAGACTTGTTCTAAATCCTGTTACATTGCATTATGACGAGAGGATTGATAATACCATACATATTATTTAAAGTGTCAATGTTAATGTTTTTACAGAGATTAAAGTTAAACTTGTTGAAAAGAAAGTTGTCACCTTAATTTCAAATTTCCCTATATATGATGAATATGATGATTACCTTCTTGAAAAAAAAAATTGTATCTCCTTTATCCTAAAAATCTCATTTTAAGAACTCTAATGAAATCACTCATATTATATATCACATTAATAACATTGGACATAAAGACAATGATTTAGGGTAATTCTTTTCCTTTATGTTTTTCTTCATTGAAGTTGCTAAAGGAGAAATTGAAATTCATAAACGAAAAATAGGAACTTGGACTGATGAAGAATCACATAGGTTTACTCGAATACACTAATAACATTATAGATAAGTAGGAATATTTTCATGTTTTCCATGATTTCATGGCCTTGTATATGGAAATTTTTGTCAGATCAGATTCACAGCCGCTAAATTATAGGGATTTTGAAAATGATGATTGTAAGGATGTTCATTCTGAAAAGAAACGAGAGATATTTTCTTTCTTAGAAAGTAATCCATAGCAATTTTCATATGAATATTTTCAACCTCTTTAGGAAAACCATTAGATTGAGATGCATGGAAGAAAATAAGCAGTCGAAGGAATTTTTTGGCTCGAGGGGTCCTAAACCAGGTTCAGAGTTAACATGTAACCAACAAAACCCTCTTACTACTAGCCCTTTCGGAAATGACCTACTTACACAGGCCAAAGTCTCACCTGAAGCTGTATGGGGGGTTTTGGAACTAGGTTTCCACACCGTGAGAGAGAAATAAATGAAGTGGGTTTATTCAAATCTATCTTATTACATAGTCTGTCTCGTGCACCAGAAACACTAACCAAAAACCCTAGGTTAATTAACATAGGTTAACCCTACGCATGCGCATAGACAGTAGATCCAAAATCCCTTTAACCGTTCTATCAATGTAATATTCAAATTTTATAGCAATAGATCTATGCAATTATAATTCATCAACATTAAAACGAGTACACAATTGAACTGATCACAGATAATATAAATCATATGTAGGAAACAAAAATGATACGTAAGACAAAATACAGAGGAAATAACAGATGCATTTAGTACACACAGTTATCAAAACAGATATTTATTCATCAATTATTCACACAATCCTTTCACAGTTCACAGAAACCTTTACCATTCTTTAGATCTACTCCCGTAAAAAGCCAGTGGGGTCCGCACACAACCTGACTAAGGTTTCCGAGCACACAGCCAACAAGAGCCTTTTGGACATGAAATTCTTATAGATTTACTTTAGAGTTCCATAATCAAGCATTAACATTAATAAAACTGACTTATCCTACTCAGTCTAGATTTCTACTGATACTTTAGCATGTGCTCATACTATGGTCCTTAAACCATGGTTTGAGACCCCTGGGTTTACCCTTTAACCCATTAAAACATATAAATGGATTTTGACCTGCCCCAAACCCGCTTGACTCTTCATTTCTTAGAGCACATGACCCAAAACTACAAAAAATACTATTATTTAACCCAAAATTGTAGTCTTAAGGGACCCCGCTCCAACAAAATTATACATCAAATTCATATTATTTTACATTTTCGTGAGATGGGTTTGCAGGAATTTGAGTATCCCTTTGTAGTTTTTTTATAGTGAGTAAGCAGGCCCGAATTTTCATATTTTATCAATAATAAATTTATTTTCAAGTTTTTATGTAATTTGCAGGAATGTAGTAAATTAAAGAGTGATGGATTTATACTTGCTAAAGATAAGAGTAAGAAAGGACAATCTACTTAGGTGGAGCAAGGAAAATAGCACAATCAAGGAGATATAGTATTGGATAAACTACCTGACAAGTTGTATTAGAATTTTTGTATTATTTAATCAAACATTTGTTCAATAGGTAAGCATAGGATGAGTGTGCAATAAGCTTGTTAGCCAAAAAATTATTTCCTGTTTGGTTTTTAGTGTGATTGTTTGCAACAGTGTAAAATTTATAGTTTGAGTGTGGTTCAATTTCAAAATAGGTTGGTTGTAGGAAACAAGTTATAGGTTTGGAAAATGAATTTTTTTTAGGTTGGGATTAGGACTTTTGTCTATAGGGGTTCTTACTTTTGAGAATCTATGATCGACAACATCCTCGTGGACCTAGTTTTTATCACAATTTTAGTCAATTAATTTTTTTTAAAGCACTCACAAAAATACTCTCACCGTGTATTTAAACAGGGTTAAAGCTTTGGAAATTAAAGTGTCAATATTCTTGAAGCCTATTTTTCAGGAATTCAACATTAAAAATCTCATCAATTCAACTTGAGGATTTCCTTCGGCATCATAAGGAGTATGATTTTGTTGGCAGATTTATAGAAAACTCGAAAGTTTCAAAAGGGATTAGGTGACATCAAAATGAGTAAATAAATAATATTTCTAGTTTTCCAGAGTACAAAATCAATGATCAAGTTCTAGATTTGAATGGATTTGACCAATAATGAGATAAACAGATGGAAAATCAATTAGTGACAGATTTCTTTCAACTTCTCAGGAAGAGTTCAAGGACTAATAGTTGCAATCACTCAAGACAATAGACGATTCATTAGAGTTTTGGAATTATTTTGTAGCTTTATTTTATATAATCATAGGAGATTATTTTTTTTGGATTTTAGGTTATATAAACCATCATTTTGTAATGAAAAGGGTTTGGACCCAAGGACCCTTTGGAGCACATTGTATCAAATTTTGTTTTAGATTAATGAAGCTTGACAAGAAAGAGCATGGATTTTTGTGATATCATGGATTCATGTGATGTATTTTTCCATTCTATCCTATTCCTTATGTATTTTTTTTCTTTTCAGTTATACCATTAATATATGGAATTATAATATTTGTATAATATTAAATGTTACATGATTTACCTTTGTTTTTGGTGGTTGGTCTAATATATCTAAATATTTGTGTCCATTTCCTCTAAATATGATCTTGGATTCATCCTTCATGCCCAATTGGAGTGGATTGTTATCCCCCTTGAACTATCATCTAAAATGAAAATTTTCTAAGGAAAATGTACCTATATTTCCTATGAGATTTGTGTACTTCACAATGAGTTCCTTGTTAGTTTTCATTAATTCTCAGCTTTTGAGACTCTGTGCCCAATGATTTTACCTTCCCTTTCCAAACTATTTTTGAATAATCCAATCATATCTAGTCATTGTTATAAGTACATAACATGTCATATTTGACTGACTTGTAGAAGTGACCCCCCTTCTTATTGAAAGGGATACTTTTCAATTTAAAACATTGGTTAGAGGTTACCTTATAGTTTTTCCCTGATAGCCAAGGTTTTGTCTAAGTGATAAGACCATCCTTATAGCGCTAATATGATATTTATGAACTTTAATGTAGTGAAAATAATATAAAAGGCACTTATGATTTTCTCTTAAGGCTCGATGCGTTGTACGTACTCTCTTGATTGATTACATCTTGTCAGTCTAGGGTTTCTGAGGCACAACTTAAGGTCTAGTCATTAAAAACTTGGTTTGACATGGATGGCTCTTGAAGCCACATGTTGTTTATGATAATATCAAGACAAAGTACAAGACATTAACTCAATTAATTCTCCATGGTTGATTTCTCTGAAACTCATCAAACGACTTGAATTAACCAGATGGGAGTTAGGGTAAACAACCAAAATTCCATATCAATTGTTGGTAATTCACATATTTCTAATTCTATGGAGGGTTCCTCAATTTTTGAGGGATTTATAGTTTTGCAACCAGTGAGGGTTTGTATTTATTCTTCATTGACTAAAACATGATTTTACTAGTTACCAACATCAAGTCAGAGTCTAACCTTCTGCATTAATTTTTCCGAGCGGTCATAGTTGCAATTATTCTCCATCCACATTTTATAGTTTATTTTTTTATTTTAACTGGCTCTCTAACCATACTTATATCATGGATTTTATATGCCACAACTATTTAAGAGGATGCCACATTAAATATTTTTATTCTGAACTTGTTTAATTAATATACAACAAAGAGCCTTTGAACCAATGTAGTTCGGGTATGGAAGACACCAAAGTTCTTTATATACTTTCCTGTTATGTTTTATGCCCCCTTTTTACAAATGTACTTCCCATTTGTTTTAAGTTTTCTTGCTCAATAATGTTGTGTCAGTTGTTCTTGTTTTTTGGAGGTAGGTAGGTTTCGTGCTAACTTCAATGTGTTCTAAATGGAATAGCAAATTTGATGCGCTATCTAATCATGGTACAATTGTATTTTTTTTCTTCTAAGGTCTAGTCTAGAGTGTCAGGTCCTCCGTCAGTTTAATGTATTTTTCTCTCACATAAAAATATTAGGGTTTGAACCATAAATTTTTTTCTCCATGACCTTTTCCCCTTTCCTAGAGATGATGAATCATTATATATCTAGAGTCTTGACACACAAAATATTTTCCCTAGTTGTCAGAAGGGAATAATTATAATGTCTGTAACCTGGACTCTTTTTTTTGTATAGTGGTTATCCTCAGTTGAGATATTTGGTGATTTTAATGTTACTTATTGAATGAAAATAGGTTCTGCTCATATAAAGTTTTCCATTGGGTTCTCTTTCTTCCATTACTTACATAACGCACCTAGTTTTCTCTTGTCATTTCTTACTATTTCGTAATTATGTTTTCCAGTTTTCATGGAAGTGTTATCACAAACTTATCCTATTAAAATTCAATCATATTTTTATGTTAAATAAAAAAGATTTTTTATAGTGAATTTTCAAATATTTATTCTCAAGGTTTATTCTATTATAATTTTTCATTAGTTTCTCTTATTGTTCAATAAAATGGAAATATATTTAAGTTTTTCCAAGATGGGTTTGTGCATAAAAATATTATCACAAGAGTTCTCTGGTGAGGAGAAACTAGGTTCCTCTAGTTTTTTCTCAAGTCAAAAGATGTCAATTTCATTTCAGCAAAGGCATGCACTTCATCACTGCTCTAGTTAGTGGATTTTTTTGTGTAATCTCGATCTAACCCCACCAAAACATTGAAGTATGCAATGGTAATTCTTAGTGAGGTCTTGGTTATTTTCTTTGTTTAAAAATAATAAATATAATATTGTTTCAGTAACTCGTATAATCGAGCCTTCACTATAATCAGGTCCTTACTGCTCCTAATTCTTTCTTAATCGGTTTCTCCACCCCAATTTGACTGTTTTATCGAAATTCGTTTATAAATGAATTATTTTCATGGAAAATATTTGGTTAAACCTACCAAGAGCTTTGCTATAAGTTAATTTAGACAAGGTACCAAATTAATTTTCTCCTTCAAAATTAGGCACACAAATATTCAACAAAGAAAACCCAACACTAGTTTATACAAAATATACACACTTACTCTTTCTTACTACAACATTCATAAATTTTATAGAGAATAGATAGGCTAAATACTATGAATTCTACTTATCTGAATTATTTTTCAAAGATTCAAGTAAACCAAACTTTGAAAATTATCTTCTAATAAGAGTGGAAGTTATGTGTTCGTTGTCCCATGATCTTGTCACTTCCCCTACATTTAGTTGACAAAAACATTTTTCACATTGTTTCACAACAATATAGAGCTCCTCAAAACAATCTAGAACTAGCATATATTGAGCTCAAGAAACCCTCCTTCAGGAAGTGTCATGCCTTAACTTGAGAACTGGCAGTAATTTTCTTTTTTTTTATTCAAGGTGGTTCCGCTTCCTTCCAGTTGCTAGCCCCTTATTTTACCCATAAGAGCAATAATTTCCATTAACTGTCATGAAGTTGAAAATTGATTTTGATAACCACAAAATCCTTTTTTAACCAAAACAATAATATAACCTTCTTTTTTTTAATGTTTACAATTTTGCTAGGTTTCTCTAAAGTAAACGACATTAAATGTAAACAATTACAATATCCAATGGTTTTACAATTTTATATCTCACAAATTGACATGAATTTATGTTAATTATTATGAACATTGAAATAATTTATGTATTTATGATTATAATACCTATATTATTTTAAATACCATGTCTAACCACAAAATACTTTTTTAACAAAAATAATAAGATAGCTTTTTTTTTAATGTTTAAAGTTTTACTAGATTTTTCTAAATTAAATGACATTAAATGTAGATAATTACAATAGCGAATGGTTTTACAATTTTATATCGCAAAAATTGATATGCTTTTATGTTAATTATAATTAACATTGAAATTATTTATTTATTAATGATTATAATACGAATATTATTTTAAATACCATGTCTAAATTTCATGATTTACACATCTTTCTCATACTAAATAAGTAAAAAGAGATTTAAATTTTTATCATTACAATTTTTAATTTTTTAATGTAAATGGTTTTATTGTTTTTTAATGCAATATTAATGGAAAACATATAATGACACTCATTTGTACAAGACTTTTCAATAAAAAAAAGAAATTTGGAAATTTTTGTTAGCAATGTGCTCAAACTTATTGTGATAAATTTCATTAGCCAAAGACAAATTTTATTTAGAGGTAACAAATAACTATGTATGTGAGAGTATATTATCAATTAATACATTTAAAAAAAAATATAATTGGACTATGTTTTGGACTTTTTTCCTCACAAATTTTAATTTAGTTTTCCTTGAAATGTGATAGAGGTTTTATAACATATTGTAGGTTTTCATTCACTTATACATTCAAAAATTCATTTTCAAATCTAAATCAATTTCCAAATCTAAATCTTACTTAAAATTGTATGACATAAATTAGAAAAAAAAAGAAAAATATATATATTCTAAATTAATTTTTGAAACATAATAATATACTTATAATTAAAATAAATATAAACTATTCAAAAAATATTATCAGTAAAAATGTCATAATTCTCAATCTCATATTAAATAATTGAATCATTACTAGAAATTTTGACGTAATGTCTTCAACCGTAAACATAATATATTTAAAACAAGCAAGAAAAAAGAAATCGTTATTTAATACATTTTCTTCATGTTTTGTAACATTGTATTAAATTGTTTTTATCAAGTATATATATTTATTAGAGATGCAAATTTTTTCTTGAATTTCAATATTTTCAAAATATGATATACTTTTTTGAAATAGATTTACTATATTTCTCAAAATGACAGATTTCAACTCCATATATAGGGAAGGAATGATAAATATTACAAATGACTAAATCTCATATATTGAGAATTAGTAAATCACATTATTTCAAATGATTAAATCTCTCTCTCTCTCTCACACACACACACATATATAAATTTATTTTTACCAAATTATATATTTTATTATAATTAATATTAAAATATTTTTTAACATGTTAATTGCAAACTTTGTATAGAAATAAAAAGGATTGTACATTTTTCTAAAATTAGAAGACAAAAAAAAATAGTTATGAATAAAACCAATTTCTTTCTTTTCAATATATATATATATATATATATTTATATCAAATACATTATTAAAAATAAACATTAAATTTCATATTTGTAATTTTTTAAAATAGTGGGAAAACTTCATATTTGAGTTGTCAAAGAAGATGACATAGATTGCTATCTCTTAATGAAAATGGACTTATCATTATCATATTAAATTAAATGGAAAAATTAAATATAAAATTAAATATAAAATTAAATATCATATTATTAATATATAATATTTGTATATAACCTTAAATTTTAGACTAGAGAGAATGTGAAATTGAAATGCAATGCTTTCAAATCTTTTTTTTGTTTAATATAGAATCATTATGTCTATTTGAGATAAAATATTATCATAAAATTATATAATTCGTATCATTCAACTTTTTGACCACCGTATATGAAAGAGAAACAATATCACATTATAATTTTATTTTATTTAAATTAGAAAAAAACATTACTATGTAATTTTCTTTTATGTTAAATTAAAAAAAAAAAGAAAAATTTAACTTACACATTTTCAATTTATTTTTATGTTATTTTATTTTTTATTTTATTTTATTTTTAAATATATTTTAAATTTTAAATTCTTACTTTGACGTATAGTGTTTTAAAAATCTTAAATCCTAATGAAGCTATATTAATAATAATAATTAAAAAAAACATCAGAACACAAAAGCTCGATAATATTGTAAAACAAAAACAATAAATGCACAAAAGCTTGAGAATAATTGAAATTCAAATGTAAAAAATTTGATGGTGACCTAATCTACTTCACTTAGAAAAATACAGGAACCGTCACATCAAAAAGTTTAACCAATAAAAATAAAAATGAGTTGGCTGAAAAAATAATATCCGTTCGAAGAAGTGGGAGTGGATGACTTGCCTAAATTAGAAATAATTACGATGGATGAGTTGGCCAGAAAAAGATTTTTGTAAGAAGTGGGAGTGAAAGCTATAACATGGAAAAAGATAAAGAAAATGGAAAAGGAGGTGGAAGAATAGAGAATCAGGCATATCATCTTTTTTCGTTTTTTTACTTCAAGGGAAAAGAAGTTGGAAACACTTATAAATTTCAAATTTCCAGTCTTTAGTTCTAGTGCTTTATTGATTGTTTGTTTGTGGTATGTTTTGTGGGAAGCAGCTCCATTTTTGTGCCTTTGTGAAGTGTTTAATGTAGCAAACACTCTGTGTGCAAAATTCAATGTCCAAAATTTGTTTGTTGACATAAGAGGACGGAAATGGATTTGATATATTCCATAAGATCAATGTTGTTTCTTGATTCAGAGGAACCGCCGAGGGGAGAGTTTGTCACCAGAACTTGGAAGGGAAGAGTTGCCATGTTCCAATGCACTATTGTATTATAGTTGCTGCTACCCAAACCCAAACCCAAACTAGTATTTGGGCTATTCTTTTTTACAAAAAAATTTGTTGCAGGTACTTTATTTATTTCGGATGTGTTTATTTAAATTTAATGTAATTTGTTGTCTATGAAAACTTGTTGTTCTCGTTTACTCTCTACTTTATTTTCTTTAATTAGTTTAACAACTCTCTATTTCATTTTCTTTAGTTAGTTTAACCTCCCTCAAACCTGCCTTCCAGACTTCTTGATTTTGATAATTAGGTTCTCTTGGTCGATTTAGTTTCCAATTTTGTTGGCATTCAAATTTGTGTCAGTTGCAACCACAATCATTTGTAGTAGGATTTTGAGAGTCTTTCTTAGGTTCAGCTTCAGCTTCCAGAACAAGAATAAACTCATTTTTATATATCATATCCTTTTAATATCATGGCACTATAATTTAGTGTAAAATCCATTGAGTTCTTGATACCAATTTCAACCAATCCACCTAAGATCGAGATATGGATTTTGAGGGTCTTCCTTAAATGGTTCAGCTTCCAGCAAAAGTGTAAACTCTTTTTTGATTGAGTTGTAGATACCAATTTCAACTAGTCCACCTAGAATCAAAATCTTAAGCGTTAGATCATGAGACAATACTTGTTTTTTATGAAATTCAATTACTTGGTAGGTTGTCCACTATTATTCATTTCCATTTTTTATAGTGGGCCGAAATATAGAACATAGGCAATGTGCAACCATACTTCATCTATTTTGTGCAGTTCCACACTGCAACCAAGATCATAAAAAATGGTTGGAATGTTGAATGGATTTCATGTTGGCTAGTTATTCAATGTTGGCATCTCATATTACGATCTGAGTAGGAAGACATTAGATGAATTTTCATGTTCAACGCGTAAATATATTCTCCCACCCTACATAACATCTATTATATTACTATGATTCCATCAATCAACATAAACACTACGATTAAGATCTTGTAAAGTATCCAGATTTTAAGTTGTAATGAAGTTGATCATGGATGCCAAGATAGGCTAAAAAAATGCACAAGATTGAATTTTTTTGTTGCGGGGTTTGGTTTAGTGGCACATAAATTTTGAGTTCTAGGGTTTGGTTACGTGGTCCAATAGGTACACATTTTTCCAACATTGAAAAACATAACTTCAATCAAGGGATGTTGATTATCAGTAAAAATCCCAACTTCAATCTAAAATTCTATTCCTTCCCTTGGTGTCCATAATAAATTGTCCACATTACTTTTTCCATCTAATGCTTTCAAAGTTTATAGTAATTTTATCTCGATCCATGATAATTTTATTTCAACACGCAACTTGATATGCCTTGTCGGTAATAATTTTAATGGATCTCAAGCTAAGATGTATGGATCTCAAGCTATGATTTCGACCCTAGTTGTATGGTCTGTGCAATTCCTGCTAGCTGGGATTGAAAGCTGGATGTAAGGGTAAATGAATAATGACAACGATGATATGCAAATCTTATTGTTTGTAGGGCGGTGTCATTGGCAGAGATGAAATAATAATTTTCTCTATATTGTATTTGTATTTGCATTGGATTCGAAATAATAAGTGTTTCTATATTGTATTTTTGTTTGCATTGTATCCGTATTTGACTAGTGAAATGTATCCACTCTAAAATCTCTTCAGCGATCGTTAGGGTCAAAACTATAAATATAAGGTTATATTTTGGAAGATGGCTCGGATGAAGAGCGGTTGCCAAGAGAATATATTATTATATTTTTGAAGTAAATGTAATGGGACTTTTACGAACTCTTTTAATATCTATATCTATATATTTATGGCTAAAACCTACTCCAAATTCTAGCAGTTTATAGTATATTTAAATTATTTTTTTTGTTTCCATGTGAACGAAAAAATAATTAATCAATTTTACATTAAATTAGAGTGAAATATTATACTGATATTAAATAAACCAATTAAAAAAATTGGTGTGAAGATGATTAGAAATCTACAAAACATCCTTTTGATTAATAACCTTTATGTTTTCTAATTAAGATCCTTAATGAGTTATAGTCACTTTATTTGAAGTTACATTTAATTTACTATATAGGAATATGGTGAGGAGAATTCAATTCAAAATTTATCATGATATATATAAACTTTCTCATAATTTTTTTTAAATAAAGTTTCTTTAAGGAGAGAGAGAGAGAGAGAGAGAGAGGGAATGAGAGAGACAGAGATAAGGGAGAGAAAGAGAGAGGTAAAGGGGGAGAGGTGGAGAGAGAGGGAGGCAATAAAAGAGACGCAACAATAGAGATCGGGGAGGCGAGAGAGAGAAATAGAGTGAGAAAGAGAGAGGTATATAGAAAGGGATGGAGGGAGAGGGGGAGAGACATTGCGAAAGAGTGATAGAGAGAGAGAGAAAGAGAGAGAAATGGAGGGAGGGAGAGAAAGAGAGAGAGAGAGAGAGAGAGGGAGAGAGCGAGTGAGTGGGGGGAATAAAGAGAGAGTAGGGTGGAGAGAGAGAGAGAGAGAGAGAGAGAGAGAGAGAGAGAGAGAGGGAGAGTAGGAGGGGGAGTGAGAAGGAGAAGGAGTCGTAGAGAGTGAGAAGTATGGGAAAGAGAGGGGGAGATGAATAGATAGAGGGAGAGAGAGAGTGGGAGAGAGAGTGGGGGAGGAGGAGTGATATGTAGTGGGAGAGAGAGATGGAGAGGGAGAGGGGGAAAAGAGAATTAAATAGGCGGAGATAGATAAAGAGAGGGGTTCTGAGAGAGAGAGAGAGAGAGAGAGAGAGAGTAGGGGGGGTGGGAGAAAAGGAGAGAGGGTGGGAGAGTGAGAGTGAAAGAGAGAGATGGAGGGGGAGTGAAAGATAAATAAAGGTGGGAGAGAGAGAGGGGGGGAGGGGGGAGAGATAGAGATAGATAGGGAGAGATAGACTGACGGGGAGAGGGGTAGAGAGACAGGGTGGAGGGGGGAAGGAGAAAGAGTGAGAGTGACTAGATGAATGAAAGAGAGAGAGGGGGGGAAGGAGCAAGAGAGAGGGAGGGAGAGAGCGAGAGATAAAGCGAGATGGAGGGACAGAGAGGGAGAGGGATAGCGAGAGAGATATGGGGGGTAGATGGAGAGAGAGAGTGAGGGAGGGAGGCAGGAATAGAGGTAGAGAGAGAGAGAGAGAGAGAGAGAGAGCTACATATATATAGGGAGATAAATAGAGGGGGAGGGGGTGAGAGAGAGAAAGAGAGGGGTAGACAGAGCGGGAGAGAGAGAGAGATGGGGAGAGGGGGAGAAGGGGAGAGAGAGGGGGGAAGAGATAATGAAGGGGATGGGGCGAGGGAGAAAGAATGAGAGGCAGTGAATGACCGAGGGAGGGAGTGGAATAGACACACACACACACACACACACAGAGGAGGAGGAGGAAGGTGATCGAGAAAGAGAAAGAGAGGTCGAGACATATAGAGTGATAAAGAGAGAGAGAGACGGAGAGAGAGAGAGACATGGAGAGGGAGAGAGAGAGAGAGAGCGAGAGGGAGAGAGGGAGGGAGAGGTAGAGGGAGAGAGAGTGGGGAGGATTGAGGTAGAGGGAGGGGGAGAGTGAGAGAGATGGGGAAAGGTGGTAGAGAGAGAGAGAGAGATTTGTGGAAGGGGAGAGAGGGGGGGTGGGGGGGAAGGAGAGAGAGAGAGAGAGACGGATAGAGAGAGAAAGCAAGGAAGAGAGTTGGAAGAGTGTTAAAGAGAGAGAGGGAGAGTGCGGGATATATATAGACAAATATAGAAAGTGGCAGATGGGGGGAAGAGATAGAGAGGGGGGAGATAGAGGGATAGAGAGAGAAGTGGGGAGGGAGATAGAGAGAGAGAGACACACACACAAATAGAGAGAGAGAGAGAGAGAGAGAGAGGGTGAGGGAAAGAGATAAATATGAAGGTGGGGGGGAGTGAGAGAGAGAGAGAGGTGGGGATAAAGTGGGAGGGAGGAATGGAGGGTGATAGAGTGAAGGGCATGGATGGAAGAGGTCTAGGTGCATTGGGGTAGGGGCAGAGAGAGAGAGAGAGAGGGGGGGGGGTGGATGGTTAGAGAGGTAGAGGGAGGTGGGGGATGAACAAGGGTTGACATATGTATAGATGGATGGTGGGAGGGAGGGGGGAGGAATGGGAGGAATGAGATGGATGGTCGATGGTGTGAGACAAGAGTTAGGGAGGAAAAGAGATAGGGAGAGACAGAAAAGAGATGGAGGGAGCATGAAGAAATAAAGGGATGGGGATGGTGAGAGTGGAAGTGGTAGTTAGGGAGATGTACAAAATAATTGGGGGTACAATGGGGGAGAGAAAGAGAGTGAGAGACAAAGAGAGGGGGGGGGTGGGGATCGGGTGGGGGGCAAGAAGGAGAGCGGGCACGAGCAATAAAATTAGGGGGGAGGTGGAGGAGGATTCTTGAGAGAGGTGAAAGGGAGTGTGCATGCAAGAAAGGGAGAGATAGTGATAAGGAGATTGGTGGTTAGTAATAATTCAATAGATCGATATCATTGGTTATAAAAATACCATGAATCTCCCCTTTTCTACTTTTTCCTACTCAATAATATAAATTGATTTTATATTTTCTTTAATTTTACCGACATTCACTTAATAAAACTCTTTAATTTAATTATACATTAATACTTCCAAATATTACTCTTTGCACTTATATGATAGCTAAATAATTTTATGAATTGATCCCCATTTTCCTTATAAAATGGCCTATTCGAATCAAATAGGGCATTCAATCAGTGATTATTCAAAAAATAAAAAAATTACATGGTCAAACCGCTCCAGGTTGAAAAATCATTAATCTGTCTCATCCATGCACTCTTAGTTAACTTTACAATTTTCATGCTGCAGTGAACTTATATCAATTCATTTCCAATTGTGCTTACATCACAAATGGCTTCATGTGCGATCCAAGAAAGGCACTACCGTGAGGGTTGTAATTCAAGGGAACTACTATGGAGGCCATAATTGGAGTGGCATCCCTATGATATACCATACATAACACATTCCATTATTACTTGTATTTCTATTTTATTCTTGATAAAGGTGGTATGTAGTCATGGAAAGTGTCACTCTCTTATCATCATCCTTCAAAATAGTTTGGAAAACATTCTGTGGAGGTTTATGCCACTAAAATAATGATAAAGTAAAAAAATCCATAATAATATATAAAAAAAAATAAAAAAATACAAGATATGGTTGGGAACATAATTAGCTCATGGGGAGAAACCTATTATGAGCTCTATCCACTAGATTAGCCATCGCCTGGTTGTTAAAGCACTTGATCCTACCCAAGTAAAAACAAATCCTTGTATTTTCCCAACCTTTATGAGAAATAAATCGCCATTTTTAAGTTTTATTAGAGTGGTGGAAATAGTATGCCAATAAAAGGGGTAACTTGTGTCTCCATGATTGATCCCTTTTGACATATGAACACTCTATATGTTGGACATCAAGTAGTTGGCCTCTTGGCTATGTCACCTAACCCTTAACTCTTTCCCAACACATTTCCACCCTCTACAATTGTGCCAATGGACTAATGAATTGATCTAGGAATTTTAACTTCCCCTTGGGTGTTTGAAACACATAGTACAGTTATCCAAGTATTCATCACAAATATAAGAGAGGGAAGGTCTATATGGGACTTTTGTAGTGAGATATGTGATGAGTATTGGTTGTTACTATAAATTTAATTATGGTCCTTTGCATTGCCTCTATGATTTTATTTACCTAATGATCAATTTACATAAACTTTATTATAAGGATATTTTGTGAGATGTTTGACATCACAGTTGTAGAGGATGTGATAGGTGATTTCCTTACCTCCTTACTAGTGGACTAGAAGTTCTAATATCCAAAGTATAGAGAGGTAGATTTACTTTTATGATGCAGTTTTCAATACCTATGATATATAATTTGGCTAATATATGGATTTATATAATGATTTACAACTAGAGGAATCCATAAATGGTAGAACATTAATCCCATGATTGTTATCATTGGAGATATTGATGGTGTGATGAGTGAATATGTGATTACCCTAGTATTCCATTGCCACTATTTGATGAGAATCACTTGATCCACAATCTAGATGATGATGGTGATCCTTGAGGTGACAATGGCTGGCTTCTATATTACTTTGGAGAGACAACACTTAGCTAGCTAATGCCACATCACCTTGTTTCCTCTTGTGAGGGCCATGTAGGGAGCATTTTGGTCATGATATCCTGGAATGGAGATGCTTTTGGTGTCTTGAACATGATTATCAAGAAATTTCTGGAATATGGAACACCCTTTAGCACTTACATCACATTTTGAGAGATTCTTGAACTCATTTGAAAATTTAACCATAATATAAGTATGTATTTATGTAATTAAAAAGAAAAAAAATATTAATATTATAATAACTCTTAATTTTATTAAAAATATATATAAAATATCAAATTACAAATATTTTTTTTTATCTATTTAAAAGTATTAAATTATAATAACATCTAAAAAATAATAATAATTTTTTTATAAAAAAAACAAACATTTTAATAAATAAAGTAAAAAATATGATGACATGGTCATTGGTTCATTGTTTATGGAAACAAATATTTATATTAACAATTGTGGACTTAAATGGAAAACATTCAAAATACCTATATATATATGTGTGTGTGTGTGTCTGTGATCTTAAAATATGATTGTATTGTTTCATAAATTTAGATTAAAAGGAAAAAGAAATAAATATTACATAACTTTAAAACTTTAAATTATACATACTTTTAGTTATAGTTAAATTTGAAATAGATTAAACTAAAAATTATTTCAAATATAATTATTAAAAGGAATATTATTTTTGAAATAATAATAAAAAATACATAATTCAATTGAGAAGTAAATTCCACTCTATATGGAGAGTCTAATAACATATCATATTGAAGAAAAACATTACCAACAATCAATAAATGAGAAATATAGTGGCCAACTATATATATTATATAATGCTTTATTCAATTGGCATGCATGCGTTACAGGTATGAAGTTGTCTTTAAGTGTTACTTTTTGGAGTTTCCCTTGGATTTTTAGCACGATTATGATAGAAAGAAATTGTGGATTTTGTTGTTTTGTTTCTTTTTAAATTATTTTTTTTATTGCATATATGAATTCAACACATTGGAAAATCCTTGGGAAGTTCTATTGTGCAAATTTCACACATTAAACTTGTGATTTCAATGAATCTCTGCCAGATTCTAGACAACTCAATATCAAAATAAATAGGAAATTTTTTCAAAAAGTCACATTTATAGAAATATAAATGATATGATCATAAATCACTTGTAAAATTCACAATTTAGATTAGAAAATAAAACAGAAAATTTTTCAAAAATTTGCACTTGAAAACAAATCGAATAAGTACTACCATGGATACCTAAATAATATGATTGCAAATTACTTGGAAAATTTCCTAAAAAATCACCAATGCATGGAACATCACAAATTTGTTATCATAAATTTAGTAAGAGATCAATATATTGTATGTATTGTGCAATAAGTTAATAATGACACTTGGATGTTGTGAATTGGCACTCTTTCTTTATTGAAGTGAGACCATCAGAAGAAGCTATATAATTCAAATAAAAATAAGAAAAAAAATCGATTTTACAAATTTTTGTAACAAAATATTGCAATATATGCTTATTCATTCTATAATCACTAAAGATTTTCACTTTGTATTTATGAGGACATCCAAATATAGCTCCAAGAAGGAGAAACATGAGATTTTTAATTGAAATTTATGATTTAGTTGAAATGAGAAACACATGAATTAAACACTCTTCTAAAAATATGGGTTGTAGTGTAGATTGAAAATTATTACCTGTAAATTAAAATTAATATATATATATATATATATATATATATATATTAATTTACATTAAAATTTTATGGTAATAGTTTTTTTATGAAGGTAAATTTATTTTTTCTTTCGGTATATCAAAATTCGGGAAAACTAAAATTTCTTAAAATAAGAACCTTACTTACATTGTAAAATTTCAAAAATAAAGTTTGCAACTCCACTTTATTATCTTTGATATGGTATTTGGTTAAGGTAGATTTATGATAATTATACACATAAACATGTAGTGTGTCAATACAAAACTAAATAAGAAAATAATTCGATATCTCTTTCATTTTGATTCACATACCATTAAAATGTTTTAATCATAATTTTTATTTTCAATTATTTGTATAAAATATAATGAGCTTACAATGAGCTATTGATTTAAGAGTTGTATTTAGTGAGACCTTTAGGACTTTTAAGTCTCAACAAACATATTCAAGGTAAAATCTTGTATTTTGTTATTTAAACTAGTTTTTTTACTATATATATGGATTTAACACCAAGAAAAACCCTAGTGAACTTGGATTGTGCACAAAACATTGATTGTGCAGGGTTATCCATCAATCTTGTGATTTCAATATCAATCTTGTGATTTCCATAAATTCCAGCTCGATTTTAGAGAAATTACTAAAGACAACTCATATTGATTTATGCTACTACCCCACACCCATATATTCCATATGTCAACTTAGCATTAAATAAGGAAATAAGTATAGTTATCTTTTTTTTTTAATACACCCCACTAAATTTTTTTAATCATAAGTTATTTTTTTGTCAATCTTTTTATATAATAATTACACTCTCAATATCTAATATTCACCTTTTTATTAATATATTTTAAATACTAATTCATATTAAATAATGGATTTACACATTACATTATTCCATAAATTAGAAAGAAAATATTAATTAAATGAAGAATATCCTTCATTTTATTTATTTATAGTTGACCTTGAATTTCTTTTTGTCATTAATATTTTTTATATTCCATGTATAAACATTGTATTAAGGATTAATGAATTTTTACAAAATTCTTATATCATAGAGTCTAAAAATAATTATTAACATAGGAAAACATATTTTAAATTGAATTAGTTTGTTTTTTTTTTAAGTATGTGAAGTTGATATAAAATTATTTTAAATATTATCAAATTAAATTATTTTTATTTCTATCTCTATATAAATATATATAGAGTTTATATTGGAATATATTAGTTGATATGAATATTCTAATATCTCATCTAAGATTTATATTGGAATTCTTTTAAATTAAAAAATTACACATCTTCCTAATATTCAAAAGAAAAAAAGATAACAATTTCTTTTAAATTATTTTATATCTCACAAATTGAAATAAGATTATTTTAATTATTATGGATATTGAAATAATTTATTTGTTTATAATTACAACATTAATATAATTCTAAATATCATATATCAATTTCATCCAATTAAGAACCTTCCTTGTACTAAAGAAATAAAATGCAATTTAATTTTTTTATGATTTTTTTTTTTTTTAATTTTTGTAATGTAAATACATTTATTATTTGTTAATGTAATATTAATAGAGAACATGTAAGTATACTAATTTATAGAGAATTTATCAAAAATAAATAAATTTGGTAAATTTTGTTAGGAAAATATATTATAATACTATCCATAATATATATATATATATATATATATATATATATATATATATATATATATCATTAAATTTATGTTTTCTCTTTTTTTTTACCTATCCAATATATACTAAAATATATGTTTAATTTATGATTAATATTTTAAAAAAAATAATATGTTAATTGCCAAATTTATATTAAAATATAGAAAGGATTGTACATCTTTTTGAAATTAGATGACAAAAGAAAAGTTATTAATGAAACCCAATTATTTTTCTTTCAATATTTTTTTAGTTTATTTTAAATTACATTATTAAAAATAAATATTAAAATATTTTATTTATAACTTTTTAAAATAGTGGGAAAAAATCATATTTGTGTTATTTCTTAATGCATGTGGACTCATCTTTATTATTCAAGGAAAAATACTACCTGTTATTGTTGTAAGTTGGTAAGAATGCCTACTTTCTTTATAAAAATGATTAACAAATTTTGTATTATATTTAATATTTATTTAAATATTATATCTTAAATTTAATTATTATTATTATTATTAGTTTTTTATATATATTCAAATTACAAAAAGTATTTTATATAATATAAAAATGATAAATTTAATTTTATGTGATTTTTGTTTTATTATTATTATTGTGTACGAGTTTTTGTGTATAAGAAAAACTAAGTAAATTTTTATTCATAAAATTATTTTGTGTTTTTATTTTGTAAGAAAAATAACATTTTACAATTTGATATTAAATATTGTTTTTAACTTTCAAGATTATCATTTAACACTTTTAACATTAATAATAATAATAATAATAAATTATATCAAAATTTCAATTTTGTAAAAAAAAAAAAATAATTATAAAACACAATATCATATTATTAATATATAATATTTATATATATCTTTAAATATTAGCCTAGCTAAAACGTGAAATTGAAATGCAATAAGATAAAATATTATCATAAAATTAAATAAATCATACTATTTAATTTTTTGGCAGCTATATATGAAATGCAAACAATATTACTAAATAATTTTGCCTATTTCAAATTAAAAGGTAATTTGAAAGTTTTTTTAACTTTTAATTTGTTAATAAATTTTTATATTATCTTATTTTTTATTTTAATTTTTTTTTTAAATACATTTTAAATTTTAAATTTTAAATTATAGTGTTTTAAAAACTACCAAGTTATAATAATAATAATAAATAAAAAGCAAAAAAACACAAAAGCATAAAAATTTCATAATATAGAAAAACAAAAGCACACAAACTCTAAAATAATGGAAATTCAAATGTGAAAGAAATAGACCGTTAAGAATCTTCTTCGCTTAGAAAAAATAGGACAGTTGCCAGAAGTGGAAGTGGCAGATTTGCCCAAAATAGAAATAATTAGGATGGATGAGTTGGTAATGGGAGTGAAAGCCGTAAATAAAGTATATCTGTTGATCTGGAAAGAGCTAAAGAAAACGGAAGTATCCGTTGATCTGGGAAAAAGCCGAAGAAAACCGAAGAGGTACAGAGAATCACGGATATCATTTTTAGTTTTTACGTTGAAGGAAAAGGACGTAGAAACACATGTAATTTCAAATCTCCACCCTCTTTCTTCCTCATTCCCTTGTGATATGCTTTGTGTGAAGCGCCTCCATTTTTGTGTGTTGACAGAAGAGGACGACAATGGGTTGGAAGCATTGTTCATGAATTCTTTTTCTATTCTATTGATGAGCACAATGAATTTGGCTCATCAGCTCCCGAAGATCACCAGCTCTATGCAATCAATGCTCTTTCTTGATTCACAGGAATCGCTTACAGAAGAGTTTGTGACAGAACCCAGAGGGTAGAGTTGTCATGTTCCAATGCGCTCTTGTTGCTGCTGCTACCCAAACTGTTTTTGGGCTATTATTTTTTACTACTCCAAATTGTTTCCAGGTATTTTATTTATTTCTGCTGTGTTTATTTAAATTTAATGTAATTTATTGTTAATGTAAACTTATTGTTCGCATCTACTCTTTACTTCATTTTCTTTAATTAATTTCACAACTCTCTATTTCATTTTCTTTAATTAGTTAACCTCCCCCAAACAGGCCTCATGGCCTTCTTCCTTTCTGGCCTTTTTTTCTTTAATTAATTAGTTATCTTGTTTGATTTACGTTTATTTTTGTGTTGGCTTTCAAATTTGTGTGTTCCGTTCCGCTTCGAGACCAAGAATAAACTCGTTTTTAGGTGTCACGTCTTTTTAATATCATGGTAGTTTATTTTAATCTAAAATTCACTGAGTTCTTGATACCAATTTCAACCAGGCCGCCTACGATAGAAATAAGGATTTCGAGGATCTTTACTATGCAGGTATAAACTTTTTTTTTATTGAGCTATTGATGCCAATTTGAACTAGTCGACTTAGTATCGAAACCTTAAGACTTTATTTGATGAAATACAAGAGTTATTTAATTACTTTAGAGGTTGTGCAATACAGCCTTCATTGCGATTTTCATGTGCAACCAAACTTCATCTAATTCGTCCAGTTTCCACTAGACTCGAACTGATGTATCGCTCCACCTTCCCAGTATCTTCCTTCCACATTCCTCTACATTGTATTTTCATTGTTTTTGCATTTGAATTGTAACATCCCTAAAAAAAAAAATAGCCACGTAACTTATAAGTAAATATTACATTACTATTTTTCAACTGTTTATAAAGATTCGGTTTAATGGAAAACCGATTCTTGATAACGACCAGGTACTCTTTATTTACTGGGTATGAACATGGGAAAGACGGGGTTGAAGGATAGATTACAAAGTGCTTTTATTTCTACTTCAGCCGAAGCTTGGGGTTGGATGGTTTACATGTTCGTCTTTGAGGCAGAGTTCGCTCCATTTCAAGCGCTGCTCATCACTACTGGAAGTCGTTCATTTGTAGGTGTGTAGAGAATTTGCCGAGGAGTGCCCTCTCATTTGCTTAAATCGATCTTATTCGTTGGTGTCCAATACCCCATATGCCCTGCTGTAAACACAAGGCACCCGTAAATCTTTGTTTTTCTTTCCATAAAAAAAACTCAAGATTTCAGCTAAGTTTGGTAGCAGCAGGGCTGAGTTCATTGTGTATATTTTCTTAAATCGATCTTATTCGTTGGTGTCCAATAGCCCCATATGCCCTGCTGTAAACACAAGGCACTCGTAAATCTTTGTTTTTCTTTCCATAAAAAAAACTCAAGATTTCAGCTAAGTTTGGTAGCAGCAGGGCTGAGTTCATTGTGTATGTTTTAAATGGTCATCTGACGCTAAAGATAGGTACACATACATCTTAGTAATTTAACCCATGGCGCTGGTATGCATTCCATTTTGCAAGCCTGCTGGATAAATATGTATTTGTTCATATCATTAACCATATGTTTGTTTGTGGGAATCGTTCCTTGTGCTACGCTCTGAAAAGCACTCATTTGGAACTTTGTTAGAGTTGTAACCAAATTTTCAGAAGCGTGGCAGATTGCGCGCAAACTGTTTCTGAGTGTTTTTAATTTTTTTTAATATTTTTAAAAATATCTGGGGCAGAATTTCTCATATCCTTTGCCTTCTAGATTTAAATTGGTGAATTCAGGGTGGGCTCACTCCTAAATTCATCATGTATTGCCGCATCATGGTCTGTGAAATTAGAGTCTGATTTTCAAGCTGAAACATTTGATGAATTACTGATTTTGACGTTGCATGCTAACCGTTTGACGAAATGTGTGCTTGAAAACTTCACATTTAATGCGTTTTCTGGAAAAGAATTCTACTAACTTTTTATAAAGAAAATATATCTATCTTACTGTTAACCATCTACAACAGTAAGAGAAAGGTTACACTTAGCTTGTCTTTATATAAATACATACAACAGTAAAAAATATTGATTTTAGTGAATTACCATATTGTTCTTATATGATATACTTTGGTAAAAGATTATTAGAAAATAGAAAGAATACTAATGATCTTTCTCATATTTCTTGAGATAAGAAAATGATATTTGCTATTTTAGAAATAATATATTTATCTTGAGAGTAGAAGATAAGTCCATTGTGTTAATTCCTTTGCAAGGGTTTGCAAAGGTTACCTGTTAACTGTGCTAGTATTTAAAAAAAATGGTCTATCTAGCTCTTATGCCCAAAACAAGGGTTAGTTATGGTAATTAATTTAAAAAATATTTTCTTGAATAAATTAAAGAAACTCTTTAATATAAATATTTATATAATATTGTATAACAAGAGAATAGAATATGCATGCTCTTTATTTTAAAAGAGATTTTCTTGAATAGATTAAAGAGGGTAACTCTTTAATATAAATATTTACATAATATTGTATAAGCATGCATGATCTTTATTTTTAAAAGGGATTTTGTAATCATTTAGTTTAGGAAATGAGAACAAATCCAAGGTATTTTCTTGAGAATGAATATAGAGGGTAACTCTTTGAAATATTTTCATGTGTAGGGAAGAAAAGAGAAGTTTCTCACATTAATATTCTATACATTAACCATGTTGTAAATAGTAATTATTTAATAAATCCATGGATAGTTTACCATGGTATTGGTACAGATTAATTAATAAATCCATAGATAGTTTACCATGGTATTGATAAAGAAATGTCTATCTTAATATTTAGGAGAATATGTGAGTACCTTTATGATATCAAAACTAATATGTTAGTTTATGTTTATTCTTTTGGAATAAGGTCATACATAGACATGAAAAATATGTATTAACTTTCATTGGAAAGAATATACATGTTCGTAGGTGGGAAAGATAGCATGTTGTGTTAAACTACATTGGAAATGCTTGTTAGTATAATCTTTGAAAAGAAGACATGTATTTGTATGCTTAATTGCATAGTTTTATAGAAAAGAAAAACATATGTTAACATGCTCACTTGTGTTGAGAGTTTCTTTGGGAAGACTCGTGAAAGAGGTTATGTGCTTCGTTGTGTAAGCACTCCTATAGGGAGACTCTTTTGGAATCGATATGCATTTTCATGCATGGGAGCAACATGTGTTATGTTAGCTTGCATTCCATGTACTAAAAGTAATAGCTCAAGGGTTAGCTATTTTGATTGAATTATGTAAATTGCATGCACGAGCATCGTAACTATGTATCAGTTTATTTTAAATATATGCTGGGGAGACGTAGCTATTGTCTTGCAGGAATGAGTGCTTATGCGACGGAAACATTAGTTAATGTGATGAATTATAACCAGCACATATGAGGTATGTGTTGTTAAAGGGAGAATGTCAAGGTACTTTACTTTCATGTCATGAATATATACATGAGTAGATGGAGAAACTACTATAGTATAGATATGTGAAATGATTTATTATACTTTATGAATCTTGACATCAATGTATGTTGAAGGTAACATTAGAGGGTATGATGGTGATATGTATAAAGGAAATATTATTCTTAACCGGGTGGCATAACCATGCCGATGAGAATGAACTACCAGATGATCCAGTGTACAATGGACCATTGTAGGTACATCCATGCCTTCAAGATATAAAGATATGAAGACCAGAGGGTAAATGGTATCATATTTATTGTAATGCCTTTAAGCTAGATATTTGTATATTTCATTGTAAGATTTATAAATGATGGTTAAGGGATGGTCTCCCTTATAAGCCATTGAGTGAGGGCTGATCACCCTAACGAGAATTTAATAATAAAATTAAACATTCGCTGGTTTTCACCCTACTGGGTTTCCAAGGTATATTGGTGTTCAATGATGTGATTGATTATTGTGTCAAGTTGATGATGTTGATTCCTTTCTTGTTATGATGTTCATAATGAAAATTATGTGATGACTATAAGAGTGATGAAATGAATGGAAGGGTTCATCATACAGTATTATATCAATGTACTATAATGGAGGTTGTTAATGGTTAAGGAGCTGACTATTCTTATTCTAAAAGTTACACTAGGAATTGGTAAACATTCTATGTAATGATGAGTAAGGAATATTTAATGGTGAATGGTTAGTTATCCATGAGTAACTCATATAAAAATTTTTATCTCCTTACATTTCCATGTGAAGTTAACGGTGTATGTTACATGACTCATGAGATGTATCCACTCGGCAAAGCTCTTCAGCGCTCCTTAATTTCAAAACTATAAAAAAAAAATTATAGGCTTATGTTTTGGAAGATTCTTAGGTTAAGACCATTTTTTGTGTTCAATGATGTGATTCATTATTGTGTCAAGTTGATGATGTTGATTCCTTTCTTGTTATGATGTTCATAATGGAAAGTATGTGATGACTATAAGAGTGATGAAATGAATGGAAGGGTTCATCATACAGTATTATCTTAATGTACTATAATGGAGGTTGTTAATGCTTAAGGAGCTTACTATTCTTATTCTAAAAGTTACACTAGGAACTGGTAAACATTCTATGTAATGATGAGTAAGAAATATTTAATGGTGAATGGTTAGTTATCCATGAGTAACTCATATAAAAATCGGTGTACGTTACATGACTCGTGAGATGTATCCACTCGACAAAGCTCTTCAGCGCTCCTTAATGTCAAAACTATAAAAAGAAAATTATAGGATTATGTTTTGGAAGATTCTTAGGTTAAGACCATTTTACTCGTTGCCAAAGCATATATTATTATAGTTTTGAAGTAAATTTAGCAAGATTTTATCCAGTCCTTTAATAAGGTTTTTATATATTTTATCTAAAATGGATAAGCAATTTTAGCAATTTGTAATTCACTTCAATATATTTTATGTTTCAATATCAATGAAAAAATAATTTATCAATTTATATTAAATTAGAGTAAAATTTAGTTTAATATTAACTAAACTAATTAAAATAATTGATGAAAAACAATTAGAAATGTGGAGAATATATTTTAGTTAATAACCTTAATTTGTTCTACTTTAATGTATTATAGTCACTTTCTTATGGTGAGGTGAAGTCAATTCAAAATTTATTATGAGATATATTTAAAGTGTCTAATATTTCCTCAAAGAATTTGTATAGATTATATATATTATTAAGGTGTGTTTTTTTCACATTAGGAACTAAGAGAGAGAGAAAGAGGGGGATAGAGAGAGAGGGGGGAGAGATATAGAGAGAGGGAGGGAGGGAGGGAGAGGGATGGGGAGAGGTAGACAGGGGGGATGGAAACAAAGGGAGGGGGAAGAAAGGGGGAGGGGGAAGAGAGAGAGAGAGAAAGAGGAGGGAGGGGGGGAGAGAGTGGGGGGGATGTGGAGAGAGAGAGTGAGTGGGGTGGGGGGATGTTGAGGGGGGAAAAGTGAGGGAGGGGAGGCAAGAGAGAGAAAGAGGAGGGGAGGGGAGGGGGAGAGATAGGGAGAGGGGAGAGAGAGTGGGGGTTGGGGGGAGGCTAAGGAGGAAAAGTGAGGGAGGGGAGGCAAGAGAGAGAAAGGGGAGGGGAGGCGGAGAGATAGAGTATGTGATGTGGAGAGAGAGAGAGAGAGAGAGAGAGAGAGAGAGGGGGGAAGGGATAGATGGAGAAGGAAAGAGGGGCAGGGAGGGAGAAGGAGAGAGGGGGGAGGGTGAGGGAGGGAGGGGGATGGGGGGAGACATAGTGATGAGAGAGAGATATGGAGATATAAAGAGACAAGGAGAGATATAGAGAGAGGGTGAGAGAGAGAGAAAGAGAGAGGGGAGGAGAGAGAGAAAGAGATATAGAGCTATAGACAAAGAGGTAGGCAAGAGAAAGAGTGGGGAGGAAGAATATTGAGAGAGGGAAGAGGGAGGGTCGGGGAGAGAGAGGGGGAGGGTTAGAGACAAACAAAGGAGAGATAAAGAGAGTGAGGGGGGGAGAGAGAGAGAGCGAGGGACAAAAATAGAGAGAGAGAGGGAGGGAGAGAGGGGAGAGAGGGAGAGAGAGTGGGTGGGAGAGGGAGAGAGAGGGAGTGGGGGTGGGAGAGGGAGAGAGAGGGAGTGGGGGTGGGAGAGGGAGGGAGAGAGGGGGGAATAAAGGGGGATGGAGAGAGAGATACAAAGAGAGAACATGGTGATGGAGGAAGAGAGAGTATAAGGAAAGGAGAGAGAGAGAGTGTGTGAAGGGCAGATGGAGAGACAAACAGATATAGGGGCAGAGGGAGACATAGAGAGGCAGAGGGGAGTGAAAGAGACAATAAGGCAAAGGGAGAGAGCGTACCAGAGGGGGAGAGATAGCGATATACAGGGGAAGAGAGAGGGAGGGGGAGAGAGAAGGGAGAGGGAGAGAGGGGGGAGGAGAGGGGTAGGGGAAGTGAGAGAGAGAGAGAAAGAGAGAGAGAGAGAGAAGGGGAGGGACAGAGGGAGAAGGAGAGAGGAGCGGAGAGGGAGAGGGAGGGAAGGGGGGATGGGGATAGGGAGAGACACATTGATGAGAGAGAGAGAGGGAGAGATAGAGAGAGATGGAGATAGATAAAAAGAGAGAGGGGAGGCGAGAGAGAGAGAGAGGGGGAGGGAGATAGAGAGAGGGAGGAGGTTGAGAGAGAAATATAGAAATATAGAGAGAGAGAGATAGAGAGGGAGGCAAGAGAGAGAGAGGGGGGAGATAGATTGAGAGAGGGGAGAGGGAGGGAGAGGAATGGAGGGTGGGGGAGAGGGGGAAGGTAGAAATGGAGGGGGGGAGACAGAGACATAGGAGAGGGAGGGAGAGAGGGAGGAGGGGAGGGCGAGAGGGGGAGGGGTAGATACAAATAGAGGAGATATAAAGAGAGTGAGGGGGAGGGGAGAGAGAGAGAGAGAAAGAAAAAGAATGGGGGAGAGAGAGGGAGGGAGAGAGAGTGGGGAAGAGACACATAGATATATATAGAGAGAAAGAGAGACAAACATAGAGAGAGAGTGGGAGGAAGAGGGATAGAGAGAGGTATAGAGAGAGAGGGAGAGGGATAGAGAGAGGGAGAGGGAGAGAGAGAGGAAGGGAGAGGGAGAGAGAGAGTGGGGAAGGGAGATGGAGAGAGAGAGACGGGTGGGGAGGGAGAGAGAGAGACGGGTGGGGAAAGGGGGATGGAGAGAGAAAGCAATGGAGGGAGAGAGAGAGAGATAGAGAGAGAGCACGGGGAGGGAGGAGGAGAGTATAAGGAAATGAGAGAGAGAGACAGAGGGAGAGAGAGAGAAGGGTAGAGGGAGAGACAAAGAGAGAGAGGTGAAAAATGAGACACAAAGAGAGAGAGAGGGGAGTGAGAGAGACAAAGAGGAGTAGAGAGAGATGGGGAGATAGGGAGAGATAGGGATATATAGGGAAAGAGAGCGAGGCGTTTAGAGAGAGAGAAGGCAGAAGTAGGGCGGGGGGGGAGGGTGAGAGGGAGAGAGAGAGGGGGGGTAGGGAGAAAGGGAGAGGGATAAGGAGAGAGGGGGGGAGTGTGAGGGAGGGAGAGGGAGAGAGGGGGGGAGTGTGAGGGAAAAAGGGAGAGGGAGAAGTAGAGTGGGGGCGAGTGTAAGGGAGGTTGAGGGAGAGGTGGGGGGTGACGAAGGCAAGGGGATGGGGAGAGACAAACCGATGAGAGAGAGAGAGAGAGGGAAAGAGAGAGAGAGAAAGGGAGAGAGAGAGAAAGAGAAGGAAGGTGAGAGAGAGAGAGAGAGAGAGAGAGAGAGAGAGACGGAGCAAGAGAGGGAGGTGGGAGAGAAATATGTGGGGAGGGATATTGAGAGAGGGGAGAGGGAGGGAGAGAGAGAGAAAGAGAGTGAGGGGTGGAGAGAGAGAGATGGGAGGGCAGAGAGAGGGGGAAGAGAGAAAGAGAGAGGGGGGAAGGGAAGGGAGAGAGAGAGTGGGGAGAAAGGGGGAGGGAGAGAGGGAGGGAGGGAGGGAGGGAGGGAGGCAGAAAGCGAGCATGAGAAGGGAGGGAGAGAGAGCATAAGGAAGATAGAGAGAGAGAGAGAGAGAGAGAGAGAGAGAGAGGGAGGGAGGGAGAATTCCATAGGGAGAGACAAAGAGAGAGAGAGAGAGAGAGGGGAAGAGGGAGACACACAAAAAGAGAGAGAGAGAGAGACAGAGAGAGAGAGATAGGAAGAGGGAGAGAGATATATGGTGAGAGAGGGGGAGAGATAAATATATAGAGAGGGGGTGGAGATAGAGAAGGTGGGAGGGGGAGAGAGAGAGAGAAGGGAGAGAGAGAGAGAGAGAGTGCAGGGGATAGATGGAGAGGGGGGATAGGGAGAGAGAAGGGGGAGAGAGAGGGAGAGGAGTGAGGGAGAGAGATAGAGAGAGAGAGAGAGGGAGAGAGAGAGAGAGAGAGGGAGGGGGAGAGAGAGAGTGCAGAGGATAGAGAGAGTGAGAGAGAGAGTGACAAACTTGATCACTTCATTTTAAGATTCAACATCAACCATCTATTCTTCGTTAGATGCTTCTTTCTTATTATGCTTGGCCATAAACAATACTCTTTAGTTGATTTCTTCTTCGTTATCACTGTCTTCATTGGATGAGTAGTTATCTTCTTTGGAGAAGAAACTCTTCTTAAAACATTTCTTCTTGCATTTCTTGTTGAACTTCCTCGGACCTTTCTTTCCTTTCATAACAACCTCATTTTTTTTAGGACACTTGGCTACAAAATGCCTAACCTTACCATAATCAAAACATATCAATGGAATTTTACCTTTGAATTTCCCCATACTTGTTCTCATTTTTCGTGTGTAGAAGGAAAATTATTTATTTGAAAATTCTTCTTCATCTTCTCCCTTTTCTTCTTCCTTACAACTACAAGTTTTCTCTTTTGGAGTATGATTTTCTTTACTAGTTTTCTTGGATACAGCGAATGATGTTTCTAGTTGAGATGTGTCATCCTCTTCTTCAATCCTCATTTCATATGTCATAAGGAATCCATGAAATTCATGTTTGCTAAGATTGGCTAGATTCGAATTATATCCCAGGATAGATACCTTTGGGTTGAACCTTGGCAGAAAGGTTCTAAGGATCTTTCAGAAAATAATTTTCATGTTGACAGATTCTCCCAAACCTTCCAATGCATATGTTATTTCACCGACACACTATAATTATGCACCAATATTTTGATCTTCCTTCATTTTGAGTTGCTCAAATTTTTCCCTGTAAATTAGAAGCTTTGTTTCTTTCATGTTTGAGTCACCTGCATATATATTCTCAAGCTTGCCCCATAATTCTTTAGCAATTTTGAAACTCAGTACCTTAAGATAGACAGATTTGATAAGCCCACTAATAATGAGATCTTTAGACTTTAAATCATATATCATATTTTTCTTTCCTTGTTCATCTCGGGTCACTGTAAAACCTTTGTCAATGATTTTCCATACTTCGTATATTTCTGCTAGCAAATGAACCTACATTCTTCCACTCCAAAGTACATAGTTATTTGCTTTGAGCATAGGAACTCTATTCTTGGTATACTCCATGATATCCTTCAAGTTGTTAGACTACTATTGAAGAAACCAAGCTCTGATACTAATCATTGGAAATACTAAGAGAGAGGGGTGAATCGGCATTTCTTATCAATTAGCACTTTTAAATATTTTTAGAGCATTAGTTAATATTCAATTATTCTTGTTTTTTATCCAGTAAAAACACTAAACAATAGAACACAATAGGCACATGAAGTTTAGGTGGGAAACCACCTCTGAGTCAAAAACTACTGAAGGCTTTTCTAATAAATTCTTTAATATGCAGTCTCAACTGAAATGAAAGGTACAACTTCCTAGAATTCTATCAAAGCATTATTCTTTACCTCCCACTCTAAGGACACCCCAAGGCCTTCGTTTCTTTAGTAGTCACATGAATGGATGCCCCAACATCCTAGACCGTCCTATGAACCTAAAGTGTTCACAGTCTCCAATCTGTAGGTGACTTCATGCACCAAACTAGCACCTCCCTGCCACCCTATAATGATCATAAATAATACAAGAGTGTGTACTCTCGTACTAGGGACAATGATCCATGATAAAATATGATTTACAATGATTTTATTGAACTAGACCAAGCACCCAATCACACTATGACCTACAACCCAACCATAACATTATCCAAAAATGACACTTAAACCTCCAAAAAGTGCCTCTCCAACTCTATGCACATTGACTCTTTTACAATAATGACTCTTTTACAATAATGACTCTTTTACAATTTTACAATGATCATTTTTACAATACTGACTTTTGACACAACCTGATACTTGTGTTGAGACTACTTCTTTGAACACTAGGAGTTGTTAAGGTATTGTTGTGTTTGCTTCAAGTAATGGTACTTTGGCATTGAATTGTCCTTCTTATATGTGTCTGAGTTGTCCTATTGTGTCCTCCTTCCTATACATGCATTAATGAACATGACCCAAACCAATATACAAACAAAATACTTACACTGTCCTACAAACCATATGTCAGAGAAATATTCAAACTTCAAATGTAAATATGTTCAACATTTATGAACAAAACCCAATCAAACATACATAAAATATACTCACAATGTCCTATAAGAACAAATGTCAAAGATGGTATTCAAATTAAAATTCAACAATTAATCATACATACCTTGTTGTAGCAGACTTACCCTTGATTGTTGATGTGTTGTCCTTACTGTGGTGATCCCTGAATGAATATTTTTTCTTGCCTTCTAGAAGATCAGTATTGAATATGTTTTATCTATGTAATTTCCAATCTCCAAGGTCTAAAATTGTAGCTTGTGGTAGCCCTCTGAGTACTCTTTCCAACATCATAGGTATGATCAACATTGGATTCTTCAAGAAATAGTTCTGCCCAATCTCCTACGATGACTTGATTATAGAATAGTTCAGTAAAGTGAACTTTTATGAAGTGCCACATGTCATGGTTTCAAAATTAGGTCCTAAAAATAATATGCAACAGACTACAACCGATCCTCTTTCTTTCACTTTTAACGAAATTTAAAGAAGTTATGACGATTTTCTCAAGGTCACTTGTTTGACATGAAATTCGGGATCTTAAGAAACCCTAAGTTCCTCAAATTATATCTTAAAAAATATAGCAAACCAATATCTGAAATTCATTTGATTTAGATCTTATTTGGATCTCCAAGGGGATATGATAACATATTTATTGATGATGGAAACATTGCACAAGATTCGTCATGGGGCATTTCAGGATCGGGTATGGGAAAATGAGCACGGTAACAAATTACTGTGTAATATATGCCCCCTAAAGCATGAAGGAAGAGCATGGAGTGATGTCTAAAATGCTTTATGAACCAAGGAAAATAACACAGAACCCCTTTAGAAAACCTTCCAAATTAAACATTTACAAGATATGGCATCTCTTGTATAAAGATGGCTAACCATATAATGTTACACTAGGCATCGAATGACACATGAGACCATCATATTCTCATAGCCACCCCTCTAAAGAGATAATAGAAATGGATTAGTGGTATGGAAAAAATCATCCATATAGATAGGATCATGTATACAATCATTAATACTCAATAACTCCTCCTAGCCTGGACCAAAAAATTAGATGTGACCCAGGGCCTTCACCGTGATCTCAATCAACCCAATTTATGAATCTATCCATACGAATAAATGTGTTGGTGTCGAACATGGTAGAAACCACCTAATTACCGGTCCATGATGAAAATCATTAATTAGGAACTCCCGAGGGGAGATTTTGTCACGGGAACTCTGAAGGGGAGGGTTGTCATGTTCCAATGTGCTATTGTAGCTACATTCTACCCAAACTCAAACCCAAACCATCTTTGGGCTATTCTTTTTTACAAAAAATTTGTTGTAGGTAATTTATTTATTTATTATGTGATTATTTAATTTGTTGCAGGTACTTTACAAGATAAGATGTATGGATCTCAAGCTATGATGTTGACCCTAGTTGTATGGTCTTGTAATTCCTGCTAGCTGGGATTGAAAGTTGGATGTAAGGGTAAATGAATAATGACAACGATGATATGTAAATCATCTTGTTTATAGGGTGATGTCATTGGGGGAGATGAAATAAGAAGTGTCTCTATATTGTATTTGTATTTGTATTGTATTTGCATTTGAATAGTGATATGTATCCACTCTAAAAGCTCTTCAACACTCCTTAGGGTCTAAACTATAAATATAAGGTTATATTTTGGAAGATGGCTCGGTTGAAGAGCGGTTGCCAAGATCATATATTATTATAGTTTTTAAGTAAATGTAAAGTGACTTTTACCAACTCTTTTAATAAGAATTATATATATATATATATATATATATATATTTATATATATATTATATATATATATATATATATATATATATATAAATATATATATGTATGTATGTATGTATGTATATATGGCTAAAACCTACTCCAAATTCTAGCAATTTATAGTATATTTAAATCTTATTTTTCTTTGTTTCCGTGTGAATGAAAAAATAATTAATCAATTTTACATTAAATTAGAGTGAAAAATTATAGTGATATTAAATGAACCAATTAAAACAATTGGTGCAAAGATGATCAGAAATATAGAAAACATCCTTTTGATTAGTAACCTTTATGTCTTCTAATTAAGATCCTTAATGAGTTATAGTCACTTTATTTGAAGTTACCTTTAATTTACTATATATTAATATGGTGAGGTCAAGTTAATTAAAAATTTATCATGATATATATAAACTCTCTCATAATTTTTTTTAAAATAATGTTTCCTTAAATAATTTGTATAGATTAGATATAATATTCAGGTTTTTTATTTTTTTCACTTTAGAAATTACCGTGTATATATTTTTAGAAAGAGAGAGAGCGGAGAGAGAAAAAGAGAGAGGGGAGGACAAAGAGAGTGGTAGAAAGAGGTAAGGAGAGGGAGTGGGAGAGAGGGAGAGAGAGAGGTAAATAGGGAGAGGTGGAGAGAGAGATAGATTGATAAAGGGAGAGGTATAGAGAGAGGGCGGGAGGGAGAGGGGGAGAGATAGTGCGAGAGAGTGATAGAGAGAGAGAGAGAAAGAGAGAGAAATGGAGGAAGGGATAGAAAGAGAGAGAGAGGGAGAGAGCGAGTGAGGGGGAGGGATAAAGAGAGAGTGGGGTAGCGTGTGCGCGAGAGAGAGAGAGAGAGAGAGAGGGGGGGGGGGCGGGGGAGGGGGAGTGATAAGGACAAGGAGACAGAAAGAGTGATATAGAGGGAGAGGGAGAGGAAGAACGAGAAGTAGGGGGAGACAGAGAGATAAAGGGAGAGATAGAGTGGGAAAGAGAGTGGGGGAGTGGTAGTGATATGTAGCGGGAGAGAGAGATGGAGAGGGAGAGTGGGAAGAGAGAGAAAAAGAGGGGGAGAGAGAGAAAGAGAGGGAGAGGGAGAGAGGGAAAGGGAGAAAAGGAGAGAGGGTTGGAGAGTGAGAGTGAAAGAGAGAGATGGAGGGAGAGCGAAAGATAGATAAAGGTGGTATAGAGAGAGGGGGAGGGGTGGAGAGATAGAGATAGATAGGGGGAGAGAGACAGTGAGGGGGAGAGGGGTAGAGAGAGAGGGTGGTGGGGGGATGGAGAAAGAGTGAGAGTGACTGAATGAGTGACAGAGAGAGGTGGGTGGGGGAAGAGAAATAGAGAGGGGGGGAGAGAGCGAGAGAGATAGAGAAATGGAGGGAGGGAGAGGGAGAGAGAGAGATTGGGGGCAGAGGGATAGAGAGAGGGAGGGAGGGAGGGAGGAAGGGAGATAGAGATAGGGAGGCAGGGAGGGATGGAGGGAGGCAGAGAAAGAGAGATAGGGGGAGGGAGAGTGAACAGGAGAGAGAGAGAGAGGGAGAGAATTCAGGGAGGAATATATATATATATATATGGAGATAAATAGAGGGGAGCGAGTGAGAGAAAGAGAAAGAGAGGGCAAAGAGATCGAGAGAGAGAGAGATATGGGGAGACAGGGAGAGTGGGAGAGAGAGGGGGGAAGAGAGAGAGAGAGAGAAGGGAAGAGGGGTAGAGATAGTGGGGGATGAGGCGAGGGAGAAAGAATTAGAGGGAGTGAGTGAGGGATAGAGGATAGGAGGGGGGGAGAGAGTGAGGGAAACGAGAGAGAACAAGGGAGGGAGGGAGTGGAGTGTATATATATATATATATATATATAGAGAGAGAGAGAGAGAGAGAGAGAGGTGGAGATAAAGTGGGAGGGAGGAATGTAGGGTGATAGAGTGAAGGGCATGGATGGGAGTGGTCTAGGCACATTGGGGGAGGGGCAGAGAGAGAGAGAGAGAGAACAAGGGGGATCGTTTGAGAGGTAGAGGGAGGTGGGGGATGAAGAAGGGTTGAGATATGGATATATGGATGGAGGGAGGGAGGGGGGAGGGTTGACGTGAGAGAGTGGGAGAGGGAAGGAGAGAGTGGGAGAGGAAGAGAGATAAATAAGGATGGAGAGGTAAGGGAGAGGAGATATAGTGATATATGTAGTGAGAGTGACATAAGGGGATAAAGAGTAGTACGGTGGGAGAGAGAGAGTGATTGGAATATATATATATATATATATATATATATATATAGAGAGAGAGAGAGAGAGAGAGAGAGAGAGAGATAGGGGTAGATGGAGGGAGGATGAGAGGGGAAGCGAGAGAGGGCCGATGGGGGAGATGATGTGAGAGAGTGGGAGTGAAAGAGGGAAAGGTAAAGTGTGAAGGGATATATATAGAGAGAGAATGTGCAAGACAAGAGTTAGGGAGTAAAAGAGATAGGGAAAGAGAGAAGAGAGAGAGAGGGAGTGGGAAGGAATAAAAAAATAAATAAAGGGAGGTATATGGTGGGAGTGGAAGTGGTAGTTCAGGAGATGTAGAGTATAATTGGTGGTACAATGGGGGAGAGAAAGAGAGTGGGAGACAAAGAGAGAGCAGGAGGGGTGGGGGACGATGGGGAGAGAGGGCGCGAGCAATAAAATTAGTGGGAAGGTGGAGGAGGACTCTTGAGAGAGGTGAAGGGGAGTGTGTATGCGAGAAAGGGAGAGATAGAGATAATGAGATTGGTGGTTAGTAATAATACAATAGGTCAATACCATGGTTCATAAAAATACCATGAATCTCGCCTTTTCTACTTTTTCCTACTCAATAATATAAATTGATTTTATATTTTTTTTTTAATTTTACCAACATTCACTTAATAAGACCCTTTAATTTAATTATACATTGACAGTTCCAAATATTACCCTTTTCACTTGTATGATAGCTAAATAATTTTACTAATTAATCCCCATTTTCCTTAAAAATAGCCTATGGGAATCAAATAGGGCATTCAATCAGTGACTATTCGAAAGATAAAAAATTACATGGTCAAACCTCTCTAGGTTGAAAAATCATTAATCTGCCTCATCCATGCGCTCTTAGTTAACTTTACAGTTTTCATGCTAAAACAAACTTATATCAATTCATTGCCAATTGTGCTTACATAAAAAATGGCTTCATGTGCCATCCTAGAAGGACACTACCATGAGGGTTGTAATTCAAGGGCACTACTATGGAGGCCATAATTGGAGTGGCATCCCTATGATATACCATACATAACACATTCCATTATTAATTGTATTTCTATTTCATTCTTGATAAAGGTGCTAAGTGGTCATGGAAAGTGTCATTGTCTTATCATCATCCTTTGAAATAGTTTGGAAAGAGGTTTATGCCACCAAGATAATGATAAAGTAAAAAAAATATATAATAATATTATAAAAAAATATAAAAATACAAGATATGGTTGGGAACATAATTAGCTCATAGGAAAAAACCTATTATGAGCTCTATCCACCTGATTAGTCATCACCTGGTTGTTAGAGCACTTGATCCTACCCAAATAAAAATAAATCCTTGTATTTTCCCAACCTTTATGAGAAATAAATCACCATTTCTTAAGTTGCATTAGAGTGGTGGAAATAGTACGCCAATAAAAGGGGTAACTCGTGTCTCCATGATTGATCCCTTTTTACTTATATACACTCTATATGTTCTACATCAAGTAGTTGGTCTCTTGGCTATGTCACCAAACCCTTAACTATTTCCCAATGCATTGCCGCCCTCTACAGTTGTGCCCATGGACTAATGGATTGACCTAGGAATTTTAACTTCCCCTTGGGTGTTTGAAACACATAGTACAGTTATCCAAATATTCATCGCAAATATAATAGAGGGAAGGTCTATATGGGACTTGTTGTAGTGAGATATGTGATAAGTATTGGTTGTTATGATAACCTTAATTATGCTCCTCTGCGATGCCTCTGTGATTTTATTTACCTAATGATCAATTTACATAAACTTTATTATAAGGAGATTTTGTGAGATGTTTGACATCACAGTAGTAGAGGCTGTTATAGCTTATTTCCATACCTCCTTACCAGTGGACTAGAAGTTCTTATATCCAAAGTACAAAGAGGTAGATTTAGTTTGATGCTAAAATTTTCAATACCTATGATATATAATTTGGCTAATAGAGAGATTTATATAATGATTTACAACTAGAGGAATTCCTAAATTTTAGAACATTATTCCCATGATTGTTAGCATTGGAGATATTGATTGTGTGATGAGTGAATATATGACTACCCTAGTATTCCATTGCCACTATTTGATGAGAATCACTTTATCCACAATCTAGATGATGATGGTCATCCTTGAGGTGACAAGCGATGGCTTCTATATAACTTTGGAGAGACAACACTTAGCTAGCTAAAGCCACGTCACCTAGTTTCCTCTTGTGAGGGCTATGTAGGGCACATTTTGGTCATAATTTCCTAGAATGGAGATGTTTTTGGTGTCTTGAACATGATCATCAAGAAATTCCTGGAATATGGAACACTCTTTAGCCCTTACATCACATCTTGAAGGAGTCTTAAACTCATTTGAAAATTTAACCATAATATAAGTATGCATTTATGTAATTAAAAAGAAAACAAATATTAATATTATAATAATTATTATAATATTACAAATATATATATTTTTTATATCTAAAAGTATAAAATTATAATAGCATATAAATAAAATAATAAATTTTTTATAAAAAAAACAAACATGTTAATAAATAAAGTAAAACTATATGATGACATCTATCATTGGTTCATTGTTTATAAATGTTTATATTAACAATTGTAGACTTAACTCGAAAACATTCAATATATATATATATATATATATATATATATATATATTCTTAAAATATGATTTTATTGTTTCATAAATTTAGATTTAAAAGGGAAAAGAAATCCATATTACATAACTTTAAAAATTTAAATTATATATATTTTTAGTTATAGTTAAATTTAAAATAGATTAAACTAAAAATTGTTTCAAATATTATTATTAAAAAGAATATTATTTTTGAAATATTAAAAAAGAACATTATTCAATTGAGAAGTAAATTCCACTCTATATGGAGAGTCTAATAACATATGAGATTGAAGAAAAATATTACCAACAATCAATAAATGGGAAATATAATTGCCAAATGTATAGACTATATAATGATTTTTTGAATTGGCATGCATGCCTTACAAGTATGAAGTTGTCTTTAAGTGTTACTTTTTGGATTCTCCTTTGGATTTTTAGCACGATTCTGATAGAAAAAATTGTGGATTTTGGTTGTTGTTGTTGTTGTTGTTGTTTAAATTGGTTTTTTTATTGAATATATGAATTCAACATATGGGAAAACCCCTTGGGAACTTCATTGTGAAAATTTCACACATTAAACTTTTGATTTCACTGAATCGCTACCACATTCCAGACAATTGAATATGAAAACAAGAAGAATTTTTTTTCAAAAAATCACAAGTATAGACATGTAAATTGTAACACCCACGTAAACTTAGTTTTTACCATATTTTACAAAACCGTTGTTTCAAGAAAATCAAGAAACAGTTAGAAGTAAAACAGATTTCTTATGTACGGGAGTTTGAAGGGGTACGATGGATTTATTGGTATGCATCCCAATGATTACCATATATTCATGGCTGTAGAGAAGCATGGGTTCCAGCGACAGTCTAATTATACGAAGTTCCTGGAATGGTTGTATGAAAAGGAAAAAGAACGTATATCACTGCAAGGGTAGTAGTTCCTGCAAAGCGAAGGGCATTTTAATATGGAAACACCAAGAAATGAGGAGGAACAAGAGGTTGAATATTTTAGAGGATTTCAGTCTTGTGAAGAGGCTTGGGCAAGGCAGTATGAGCTCAGTGTTCCTTGCCATTGAGCGCTGCACCAATCGAGTTTTTTTGCAATGAAGGTACTCACAGCCCAACAAAATTTTCTCCAAATCTGCCCTGTGTATATTATTTCTTGCAGACTCACCGTGAAATAGAGAGAGTCGATTTAGGATGCTCGGCAATGGTAATGGTGAAGGTAAAGATAAGTAATTTGTTTTTGTTTATTTCTGGATTTGATTAATTTCAAAATATTGGCCATGTTTATATGGGCAAAAATATATAAATATTTATATAATTTTGTATATGCAAGAAAAATAGAATATGCATGCTTCTATTGCAGATATTTGGATAATTGCATGCTCTTATTCGAGTATTTGGATGCATGCTTTTACCTTTCTAATAGTTTCTTAAAGATGTATGGTTCTTAATATATTTTAACCATTGTATATCTTAATATTGCATATGTTAAAGGTTAAGGGATGTAAACATATATTTTACTGATACATATGTAATAAGTATGATTACATAAGTAATTAACCAGAAACAGTGTACGTTATGAAATGTTAAAAGGACTATTTCTTGAGAAAGTTAAAAATGTCTTTGCATAAGAGATGCATAATTTTATTTATCTTTCTCGTGAAGGAAAATACTAATATCTATTTTTCTTGATTCCTTGGAAGGAACACATTTGGTGCTATATTCCTGGAAAAAGGAATATAAGTTATGGATTTCTTGGAAAGGTTGCATGTCTAGATGAATACTTTTTGATTTAGGTGTATACAAGGTTAAGCTAACCTGTTATTGTTTCCTAGTTATATGCATAAAATAAGGTTAAAGGAAGCATGAGAAACCACATGTAGAAAGACAAGGAAAGTAGGTTATATTGGCTTCTTTTGAAGAAGTAGGTTTTTGTTTACATGAGAATATAACTAAGTGATGGTGTGAATTTTTTTCATGCATGTTTGGGTAAATATGCATGTTTTCATATTCTCTATGCATTGTATTTAATGCATTTAGATAGGAATTTTTTTTTATTAAAAGATGATTAACCACGTGATTCTATGGTTATTTATTTCCTAAAAAGAATCCTTGTGGTCTTTTCTTGAAAAGACTCTTACTTTAATATTTTAGGAAGATAATGTTATTAGAGAGATAGAATGGTGAAAGGGAAACTTATTGGCGGGTTTTTTTTTTGGAAAATAATCCTTGTTGCCTTTTCTTGAGAAGATTTCTATTAAGTTATTCTTTGCTATTATGCCAATATTTTACATAATAGTTAAAGAGTGGTAGTATACTATGACGTTTTTGTAAAAAGAATCCATGTTGTAAATAGTAATTATTTAATAAATCCATGGATAGATTACCATGGTAATGGTAAAGATTAATTAATAAATCCATGGATAGTTTCATAAAACCATGGGTAGGTTTTCCATGGTGTTGATGGAGACTAATTGTTTCATAAAACCATGGGAAGATTACCATGGTGTTTGCAAATATTAGTTATTTAATAAATCCATGGATTGTTTACCACGGTGTTGGTAAAGTTAAGTTATTTAATAAATGCATGGTTAAATGAACTAATCATTTATATTCCTTAGATGAACAGACTAAGTGATTACTTTTATATTGTCATGATTATGACTTCCTTTTGGGAGGAAGATCATGCATTAGCATGCAACATATGTATAGCTTTTATTGAAAAATAATATACATTTTTGGGTATGTAGAAAGATAGCTTGTAGTATTAAACTATGTTGAATATGATTTATGTGTTTCGTTGTGAAGGCACTCCTTTAGGGAGAGTCGTTTGGAATCAGTATTCATTCGCATGCATGGAAGAAACAATGGTTATGTTAACTTGCATACCATGCACTAAAGGTAATAGCTTAAGGGTTAGCTATTTTTATTAAAAGTATGTAAATCACATGCATAATTATCTTAGCTGATGTGTCAGTTTATTTTAAAGAAAGTTTGGGAGATGTAGCCATTGTCTTGTAGGAATGTGTGCTTATGCGACCTAAGCATTATTTATTGTGATGACCTGTAACCAGTACATATGAGGTATGTGTTATTAAAGAGAGAATGACAAGGTACTTTACTTTCTTGTCATGATTACACATGAGTAGATGGAGAAACTACTATAGCGATTGATTAATACTTTATGAATCTTGACATCATTTTATGTTGAAGGCATCATAGGAGGGAATGATGGCGACATGTACAAAGGGAAATTATGCTTGTCCTGGTGGTAGGTAAATGATTAATGTTAATGCAGTTGAGTACGAGTTGCAAGAAGGTCCAAAGTATGATGGTCCATTGTAGGTACATCCATGCCACCAAGATGTGAAGATCTGAAGATATGAAGACCAGAGGGTAAATGGTATCATATTTATTGTAATGGCTTAAAGTTAGATATTTTCCTATTTCCTTGTAAGATTTTATAAACGATGGTTAAGGGATGGTCTCCCTTATAAGCCATTGAGTGATGGGCTGAACACCCTCATGAGCGTTTAATAATAAAATTAAACGTTTGCTAGTTTTCACCCTACGGGGTTTCCAGGGTATATTGGTGTTCAATGATGTGATGGATTATTGTGTCATGATGTTGATTCCTTTATTGTCATGATGTTTATAATGGCAATTATGTGATGACAATATGAGTAATGAGATGAATGGAAGGATTCATCATATAGTATTATGTTAAAATACTGTAATGGAGGTGGTTAAGGGTTAAGGAGTTTACTATTCTTATTTATAAAATTACACTGTTAAACATTCTATGTAATGATGAGTAACTTGTATAAAAAAAATTTAACTCCTTAAATTTCCCTGTGAAGTTAATGGTGTATGTTACAAGTGGTATCAGAGCTAAAGGTTGCAGCACTGGCGCCTTTGGGAGTTAGCGAAAAGAAATTGAGAGATTCGAGATGAAATGCGCGTATGTGAAGGAAGGCATCACGTCTCTAATCCAGGTTGAACAATGAGTTTCAAGAGATAAGTATTAATATATTTCTTTTCATGAAAGTAATAGTTATTGCATATATGGAAAATACACTGCTTACAAAGTAAATAACTGTTGAGTTAGAGTTTCTTTAAAAAAAAAGGATATGTGTTTTCCATGTACGTAAAAACTTCTATTGTTGTGTTGAAGTTTCCTTGAAAGGAGTTGGGAATTTGGTTTCTTGAAAAGAAACATGTGTGTGCTTGAAAATTTAACTAGTATCCATTTGATTCTTCTTGAGAGAAATATTGAAATAATTCTTGCATGTGAATCTTGCAAAGAGACAAATATAAAGTAAAATGTGGTTTTACTTAATATGCAAGATTGTGCTAGTTCTTTTGGAAAGTAATAAAGCATTGCTAATATGATAATCTTTTAGAAATATATACCATAGTAAGAGACCAAGCTACTATGCTAATTTTGCTGAGAAGATCACGTGTGAAGTTCTTGCAAAGATTTATAATATGTATTTTGAAAGGTGTGAGCAGTAGTAAAACATAAATAAGTAAACTTGCTTGCCTTTATATATCTCCTGTTTAAGAAAAGATGGGAAGCTTGTTTTTCTTTTAAAAGGGATTTCGTACTTGTGTGTTAAATGATAAGGAATCCAAGTTATTTTCTTGAAAATAAATATAGGCTAAGAGAATAACCTCTTGAATATAATACATTGCTAGATGGATTATGTCAACTTCCTGATTTGGGTATATTAAAGGTTAAGTTAACCTTGTTAATATTGCGTAGTTCTATGCATAAAAGAGGCAGTTTATGACAAATTATTAGAAGCAATGCATGAGCAACTTGCATGTAGAATCATAGAGGAACAAGGTTCTTTGCATGCAATAGTTGTATTAGATTTCAACGGAAAGAACATAAGTCTATATGTGGAAATGATAAACATGTTTTGTTATCATACTTTACAAAAGGTTCTTTGACAAAGAAGATGAATTACGTAAAGTAATGTTTTGGCTCCCTTGAAATACATACGTGGCTAATGTAGGTGTAATATTTCGAGAATAAGGTATGTATTCTTATGTTTTATTCCATTAGTTTTATGGAAAAGAAAACCATTTTTTTCATGCCTATTATGTTATGTGCCCTCGAAGAGGAATCATGAGTTTGCCTACTCGATTATGTTAAGTACTTTGTTGGGAAATTACGATTAGAACCTTTATGCATTGTATGCATAGGAACAATAGCCAATTAGTTAGCTTTACTATATTTGCATGTTCCAATGGAAAAATCGGAAGTGGTGGTTCTTTTGTTAACGTTTAAGTAAGGCAAATGCACATTGTGTCATTTTCCATTAAAGGAATTTCTGAACAGATACGTGTGTGAAAAATGTCATAATAATGTGGGAACTATTTGACATGAATTGATAATTAGTTACTCACACTAATGTAGATATGTTATAAGAAAGCATGTTGTGACATTGCATTCACATCTCATATATGCACATGACTAGGTGTTAAAGGATCATTCAAATATTGACTATTTATTGATTAAGGTTTTATCTAATCCTGCTATAAAATCTTGTCGATATTTCTAAAAGAAAACATTGTCCTAGAAGAGGAATCTGAATTTCCCGAGGGGGATGAGTACTACAATACGGAGAGAAGTCCTTCAAATGAAATAAAGATAAGTATTTTATTTTATTTTAAGAATTCTATGCATATGCATGTTGATTCTTTTAAAAAATGAATTGTTACATACATGGAATTGCATGAGATTAGCTTCCATTTAAGAGAATTCTTAAAAAGTACATGCTATTATAATATACTTTTTCAGATAAGAATATGCATATGAGATTAATATGTGTATTATTCTTTATTTCTTTAGGAAAGAAAGTATAAAAGCATGAAAGGAAAATAGTTACTTTTCATTTGAGCTTGAAAGAAGTAGTTGTTTTTGCATGCAATAAAATTTATAAGTTACCATGCACTACTTTAAAAAAGATGAATGTGTATAGTGACGGTGTGAGAAATTAATGCATGAATGCAAAAGATGAAGGAAGTCCTACTCTAAGATGATAGAGTGTTAAAATTAAAATTGAATGAAGTCTCTTAATGGGTCAAGTTATGCAACTTAACTAAATGACTAGTTGACTAACTAGTGTTTGCATGAGTCGTCATGGATGCATTAAAACTATTGACTAGTTATGAATGAATAACTAATGAAGGTTATATGCACGAATCGATTTTGACTAAAGCTATTTGAAAGTTGTGAACAAGTGATTATGATAATTACTTCGTATGTCAGTCTGTTGGAACAGAACATTATGGGCATTGGAAAATGTGTGCATAAGATAATATGTGCTAGAGAAATGCATATCTATGATTAGCATTGTTTCTTATAGTAAGCATGGGTAGCTTAACAGAAATAGAAAATCTGTGAAAATAAAACATCGCAAACATGGAAATGTGGATTGCAACAGTAAAAATTAAAGTATCATGTTTTAATGTACATGTATGTTACTTCCAGGGGGGAAGTTGTGAGAGCTTCACTAAAGTTAACTAGTATTAACTAGTTCAAGAAAATTTGTTTAATTTCTTTTATTGACAAGAAAAACTTAAATCGTCACTATTGATGAAGCAAATTATTTAATTTGTTGAAATTAATTAATGAAAGAAAATCTTTCTAAGATGATGGTAAAAATGTTTCCAAGAATAGGAAGTGGTTGGGGACAGTTGGAAAGACAATTACCTACTCCTCTGAGGATAAGCTGGATCCCCGGGGAGGAGTAGGCGTTCTGTGAAATTGGTAAAGGGAGAGTATTTTCTCGAGCTGGTTGGGACCAGTAGAAAATAGCTTACAGCAACCCTTGTAAAGCCAAAAACATCTGAGTATGACTGGAATTGGAAAATTGGACCGGACTGTCTTGAATTTCTCTTCCAGGCTTTTCTGAGTGTGACTGGATTGACCATCCCGATGTCACAGCAGAAGGATCCACTGTTGACCCGTGACACTGTCCAGATTCTGGAGCTACGGGGCAAGTGGAGGACGTAAATGCCTCACTTGATGGTTGGGAGGACCATAGCTTGAAAGACTAAATTTCCAGATAAATATAAAGACATTTTAGTGTGGAAAGATTGATTGTCTCGATGTGAAAAATGACTTGATCCTATGGATTAGAAGGAGAATTTTGTTACCATTGTGGTTCTCATAGTAGAACAGATTAATTAAAAGTTATGTTATATTAAAATGAATTATTGAATGTATAAGTTCATTTATTTTATTACTAATTTGTTTGAATGTCTTAGCAGATGCTAGGATATGACCATGGTGCATTGATTGACCATTGGTATGATGAAGGGAGCTAGGTGCTCTCTGAGTACTTTTTTAAGTGCTATATGGATGTCTTTGGAAGGAGCTAAGACAGTGTGCATGTGATGCATTTATGAGAGGGTTGGTTCTCTCTGAGTACTTATGGAAGTCCTTTGATTAAAACATCTCTTTTTATTGCAATATTGTTTGATAGTTGCAAATATTTTCATTTTGAAAACTATGTGACTAATGTGATTGAATTGTTAGTTATACATTACAGGTGTTGATGGTTGTTCAACCATTCTCAGAAATCTTGTGCAAAAGCCATAATTTCTTCCAATAGTAATTGGTTGGTAAGTTCATATATATATTTTTCTATACTTTTGTGAATTGAATAAGGGATAAGCAGTTAGAAATGGAAATAAAATTTTCTTTGTGCTATACATGCTTATGAATATAGATAATAACATTATTTTTTTAAATAATGACATTTAAGGAAATGAAAGTGTTTCATTGCCAAGGGGAAGGAACCCCTTTGGGTTGTTTATATTATTATATCATGAGTATAAGTTTAAATTTCAGTGGGAGAAGCACACCGAGGACGGTGTTCCCTTAAGGGGGGGAGTATGTAACACCCACGTAAACTTAGTTTTTACCATATTTTACAAAACCGTTGTTTCAAGAAAATCAAGAAACAGTTAGAAGTAAAACAAATTTCTTATCTACGGGAGTTTGAAGGGGTACGATGGATTTATTGGTATGCATCCCAATGATTACCATATATTCATGGCTGTAGAGAAGCATGGGTTCCAGCGGCAGTCTAATTATACGAAGTTCCTGGAACGGTTGTATGAAAAGGAAAAAGAACGTACATCACTGCAAGGGTAGTAGTTCCTGCAAAGCGAAGGGCATTTTAATATGGAAACACCAAGAAACGAGGAGGAACGAGAGGTTGAATCTTTTAGAGGATTTTAGTCTTGTGAAGAGGCTTGGACAAGGCAGTATGAGCTCAACGTTCCTTGCCATTGAGCGCTGCACCAATCGATTTTTTTTGCAATGAAGGTACTCACAGCCCAGCAAAATTTTCTCCAAATCTGCCCTGTGTATATTATTTCTTGCAGACTCACCGTGAAATAGAGAGAATTGATTTAGGATGCTCGGCAATGGTAACGGTGAAAGTAAAGATAAGTAATTTCTTTTTGTTTATTTCTGGATTTGATTAATTTCAAAATATTGGCCATGTTTATATGGGCAGAAATATATAAATATTTATATAATTTTGTATATGCAAGAAAAATAGAATATGCATGCTTCTATTGCAGATATTTTGATAATTTCATGTTCTTATCCGAGTATTTGGATGCATGCTTTTACCTTTCTAATAGTTTCTTAAAGAGGTATGGTTCTTAATATATTTTAACCATTGTATATCTTAAGATTGCATATGTTAAAGGTTAAGGGATGTAAACATATATTTTACTGATACATATGTAATAAATATGATTACATAAGTAATTAACCAGAAACAATGTACGTTATGAAATGTTAAAAGGACTATTTCTTGAAAAAGTTAAAAATGTCTTTGCATAAGACATGCATAATTTTATTTATCTTTCTCGTGAAGGAAAATACTAATATCTATTTTTCTTGATTCCTTGGAAGGAACACATTTGGTGCTATATTCCTGGAAAAAGGAATATGAGTTATGGATTTCTTGGAAAGGTTGCATGTCTAGATGAATACTTTTTTATTTAGGTGTATACAAGGTTAAGCTAACCTTTTATTGTTTCCTAGTTTTATGCATAAAATAAGGTTAAAGGGAAGCATGAGAAACCACATGTAGAAAGACAAGGAAAGTAGGTTATATTGGCTTCTTTTGAAGAAGTAGGTTTTTGTTTACATGAGAATATAACTAAGTGATGGTGTGAATTTATTTCATGCATGTTTGGGTAAATATGCATGTTTTCATATTCTCTATGCATTGTATTTAATGCATTTAGATAGGAATTTTTTTTAATTAAAAGATGATTAACCACGTGATTCGTTATTTATTTCCTAAAAAGAATCCTTGTGGTCTTTTCTTGAAAAGACTCTTACTTTAATATTTTAGGAAGATAATGTTATTAGAGAGATAGAATGGTGAAAGGGAAACTTATTGGCGGGTTTTTTTTTGGAAAATAATCCTTGTTGTCTTTTCTTGAGAAGATTTCTATTACGTTATTCTTTGCTATTATGCCAATCTTTTAAATAATAGTTAAAGAGTGGTAGTATACTATGAAGTTTTTGTAAAAAGAATCCATGTTGTAAATAGTAATTATTTAATAAATCCATGGATAGCTTACCATGGTAATGGTAAATATTAATTAATAAATCCATGGATAGTTTCATAAAACCATGCGTAGGTTTTCCATGGTGTTGATGGAGACTAATTGTTTCATAAAACCATGGGAAGATTACCATGGTGTTTGCAAATATTAGTTATTTAATAAATCCATGGATTTTTTACCACGGTGTTGGTAAAGTTAAGTTATTTAATAAATGCATGGTTAAATGAACTAATCATTTATATTCCTTAGATGAACAGACTAAGTGATTACTTTTATATTGTCATGATTATGACTTCCTTTTGGGAGGAAGATCATGCATTAGCATGCAACATATGTATAGCTTTTATTGAAAAATAATATACATTTTTGGGTATGTAGAAAGATAGCTTGTAGTATTAAACTATGTTGAATATGATTTATGTGTTTCGTTGTGAAGGCACTCCTTTAGGGAGAGTCTTTTGGAATCAGTATGCATTCGCATCCATGGAAGAAACAATGGTTATGTTAACTTGCATACCATGCACTAAAGGTAATAGCTTAAGGGTTAGCTATTTTTATTAAAAGTATGTAAATCACATGCATAATTATCTTAGCTGATGTGTCAGTTTATTTTAAACAAAGTTTGGGAGATGTAGCCATTGTCTTGTAGGAATGTGTGCTTATGCGACGTAAGCATTAGTTATTGTGATGACCTATAACCAGTACATATGAGGTATGTGTTATTAAAGAGAGAATGAAAAGGTACTTTACTTGCTTGTCATGATTACACATGAGTAGATGGAGAAACTACTATAGCGATTGATTAATACTTTATGAATCTTGACATCATTTTATGTTGAAGGCATCATAGCAGGGAATGATAGCGACATGTACAAAGGGAAATTATGCTTGTCCTGGTGGCAGGTAAATGATTAATGTTCATGCAGTTGAGTACGAGTTGCAGGAAGGTCCAAAGTATGATGGTCCATTGTAGGTACATCCATGCCACCAAGATGTGAAGATTTGAAGATATGAAGACCAGAGGGTAAATGGTATCATATTTATTGTAATGGCTTAAAGTTAGATATTTTCCTATTTCCTTGTAAGATTTTATAAACGATGGTTAAGGGATGGTCTCCCTTATAAGCCATTGAGTGATGGGCTGAACACCCTTACGAGCGTTTAATAATAAAATTAAACGTTTGTTGGTTTTCACCCTACGGGGTTTCCAGGTTATATTGGTGTTCAATGATGTGATGGATTATTGTGTCATGATGTTGATTCCTTTCTTGTCATGATGTTTATAATGGCAATTATGTGATGAAAATATGAGTAATGAGATGAATGGAAGGATTCATCATATAGTATTATGTTAAAATACTGTAATGGAGGTGGTTAAGGGTTAAGGAGTTTACTATTCTTATTTATAAAATTACACTGTTAAACATTCTATGTAATGATGAGTAACTTGTATAAAAAAATTTAACTCCTTAAATTTCCCTATGAAGTTAATGGTGTATGTTACATAAATGATATGATCATAAATCATTTGAAAAATTCACAATTTAGATTATAAAATAAAACAAATTTTTTTTGAAAAATTCACTTGAAAACAACTCTAATAAGTACTATCATGGATATCTAAATAATATGATTGCAAATTACTCGGAAAATTTCCTAAAAATTCACCAAGGCATGGAACATCACAAAATTTTTATGATACATTTAGTAAGATATCAATATATTGTATCTATTGTGTTATAAGTTAATAATGACGCTTGGATGCTGTGAATTGGCACTCTTTCTTTATTCAAGTGAAACCATGAGAAGAAGCTATATAATTCAAATAAAATACTAAAAAAAATTGATCTTACAAATTTTTGTAACAAAATATTGCAAAATATGTGTATTCGTTCTATAATCACTAAAGATTTTGACTATTTATGTATTGATGAGGACATTCAAATATAGCTCCAAGAAGGAGAAACATGAGATTTTTAATTGAAATTTATGATTTAGTTGAAATGAGAAACTTACGAATTAAACACTCTTCTAAAGATATGAGTTGTAGTGTAGATTGAAAATTATTACTTGTAAATTAAAATTAAAATTTTAATGATGATGATGATGATGGTTAATGTCAATTGAGACCAATCTTTTGTCTATCGGACCTAAAGAAAAGAGTTATTTAATTTGATTTAATATTTTATTCCTATGCTCAAAAATCTTAGAGAGCTTAAAATTTACATTAAAATTTTATGGTAATAATTTTTTTATGAATGTAAATTTATTTTTTCTTTGGGTATATCAAAATTCGAGAAAACTAAATTTTCTTAAAATAAGAACCTTATTTACATTGTAAATTTTAAAAATAAAGTTTGCAACTCCACTTTATTATCTTTGATATGGTACTTGGTTAAGTTAGATTTATGATAATTTTACACATAAACATGTAGTGTGTCAATACAAAACTAAATAAGAAAATAATTTGGCATCTCTTTCATTATGATTGATTTAGGAGTTGTCTTTAGTGAGAACTTTTGGACTTTTTAGTGTCCACTGAAATATTCAAGGTAAAATCTTGTATTTTGTTATTTAAAAAAGCTTTTTTACTGTATATATGGATTTAACTTCGATTGTGCAAGGTTATCCATCAATCTTGTGATTGCAATATCAATCTTGTGATTTCGTATTGATTTATGCTACTACCCCACACCCATATATTCCATATGTTAACTTAGTGTTAAATAATGAAATACGTATAGATATCCTTTTTTTAGATACACCCCATTAAGTTTTTTTAATCATATGTTATCTTTTTGTCAATCTTTTTATATAATAATTACAGTGTCAATATCTAATATTCACCTTTTTGTTAATATATTTTCAATACTGCTTCATATTAAATAATGGAGTTACACATTCCATTATTCCATAAATCAGAAAGAACACATTAATTAAATGAAAAATATCATTCATTTTATTTATTTATAGTTGACGTTGAATTTCCTTTTGTCATTAATATTTTGTATATTCCATGTATAAACATTGTATTAAGGATTAAAGAATTTTCACATAATCCTTATATCATAGAGTCTAAAATAATTATTAACATAGGAAAACATATTTTAAATTCAATTAGTTTTTCTTTAGATATGTCAAGTTGATATAATATTATTTTAAATATTATCAAATTAAATTATTTTTATTTTTATCTCTATATAAATATGTAAAGAGTTTATATTGGAATATATTAGTTGATATGAGTATTATAATATCTCATCCAAGGTTTGTATTGGAATGTTTTTAAATAAAAAAATTACACATCTTCCTAATATTCAAAAGAAAAAAGATAACAATTTCTTTTGAATTAGTTAATATCTCACAAATTGAAATAAAATTATTTAATTGTTATGGATATTAAAATAATCTATTTGTTTATGATTACAATGTTAATATTGTTTTAAATATCATGTATCAATTTCATCCAATTAAACACCTTCCTTGTACTAAAGAAATAAAATGCAAATTATTTCTTTTATGATTATTATTCTCTTTTTCATACATATCAAATACCTGCCAAATTATATGTTTTATTTATGATTAATTTAAAAAAAAAAACAGTATGTTAATTTCCAAATTTATATTAAAATATAAAAAGGATTGTATATTTTTTTGAGATTAGATGACAAAAGAAAAGTTATGAATGAAACCCAATTATTTTTCTTTCATTTTTTTAGTTTATTTTAAATTACATTATTAAAAATAAATATTAAAATATTTTATTTATAACTTTTCAAAATAGTGGGAATAAATCATATTTGTGTTATCAAACCAATTGTCATATATTGTTATCTCTTAATGCAGGTGGACTCATATTTATTATTCAACAAAAACTATAACATGTTATTGTTGGTAGTTGGTCAGAGTGCATACCTTCTTTATAAAAATGATTAACAAATTTTGTACTATATTTAATATTTATTTAAATATTATATCTTAAATTTAATTATTATTATTATTATTATTTGTTTGTATATATTAAAGTTACAAAAAGTATTTTATATAACATAAAAATGATAAATTTAATTTTATGTGATTTAATTTTATTACTATTTTTGTGTACAGTTTTTTTTGTGTATAAGGAAAACTAAGTAAACTTTAATTCATAAAATTATTTTGTGCTTTTATTTTCTAAAAAAATGACATTTCACAATTTGACATTAAATATAAGAGAGGGAAGGTCTATGTGGGACTTGTTGGAGTGAGATATGTGATAAGTATTGGTTGCTACGATAACTTTAATTATGGTCCTCTGCAATTCCCCTATGAATTTATTTACCTAATGATCAATTTACATAAACTTTATTATAAGGATCAATTTACATAAACTTTTTTATACCTATCCAATACATACTAAATAAATCTTTTATTTATGATTAATATTTGAAAAAAAAATATGTTAATTGCCAAATTTATATTAAAATATAGAAAGGATTGTACATTTTTTTGAGATTAGATGACAAAAGAAAAATATCATTCATTTTATTTATTTATAGTTGACGTTGAATTTCTTTTTGTCATTAATATTTTGTATTTTCCATGTATAAACATTGTATTAAAGATTAAAGAATTTTCACATAATCCTTATATCATAGAGTCTAAAACAATTATTAACGTAGGAAAACATATTTTAAATTCAATTAGTTTTTCTTTAGATATGTGAAGTTGATATAAGTTTATTTTAAATATTATCAAATTAAATTATTTTTATTTTTACATCTATATAAATATGTAAAGAGTTTATATTGGAATATATTAGTTGATATGAGTATTCTAATATCTCATCCAAGGTTTGTATTGGAATGTTTTTAAATAAAAAAATTACACATCTTCCTAATATTCAAAAGAAAAAAGATAACAATTTCTTTTAAATTAGTTAATATCTCACAAATTGAAATAAAATTATTTTAATTGATATGGATATTGAAATAATCTATTTGTTTATGATTACAACGTTAATATTGTTTTAAATATCATGTATCAATTTCATCCAATTAAACACCTTCCTTGTACTAAAGAAATAAAATGCAAATTAATTTTTTTATGATTATTATTCTCTTTTTCATACATATCAAATACCTACGGAATTATATGTTTTATTTATGATTAATTTAAAAAAAAATAGTATGTTAATTTCCAAATTTATATTAAAATATAAAAAGGATTGTACATTCTTTTGAGATTAGATGACAAAAGAAAAGTTATGAATGAAACCCAATTATTTTTCTTTCATTTTTTTAGTTTATTTTAAATTCCATTATTAAAAATAAATATTAAAATATTTTATTTATAAACTTTCAAAATAGTGGGAAAAAATCATATTTGTGTTATCAAACCAATTGTCATATATTGTTATCTCTTAATGCAGGTGGACTCATATTTATTATTGAACGAAAACTACAACATGCTATTGTTGGTAGTTGGTCAGAGTGCATACCTTCTTTATAAAAATGATTAACAAATTTTGTACTATATTTAATATTTATTTAAATATTATATCTTAAATTTAATTATTATTATTATTATTATTTGTATATATTAAAGTTACAAAAAGCATTTTATATAACATAAAAATGATAAATTTAATTTTACGTGATTTTGTTTTATTACTATTTTTGTGTACAATTTTTTTGTGTATAAGGAAAACTAAGTAAATTTTAATTCATAAAATTATTTTGTTCTTTTATTTTCTAAAAAAAATGACATTTCACTTGACATTAAATATAAGAGAGGGAAGGTCTATGTGGTACTTGTTGGAGTGAGATATGTGATAAGTATTGGTTGCTACGATAACTTTAATTATGGTCCTCTGCAATGCCTCTATGATTTTATTTACCTAATGATCAATTTACATAAACTTTATTATAAGGATCAATTTACATAAACTTTTTTATACCTATCCAATACATACTAAATAAATGTTTTATTTATGATTAATATTTTTTGAAAAAAAAATATGTTAATTGCCAAATTTATATTAAAATATAGAAAGGATTGTACATTTTTTTGAGATTAGATGACAAAAGAAAAGTTATGAATGAAACCCAATTATTTTTATTTCAATATTTTTTAGTTTATTTTAAATTACATTATTAAAAATAAATATTAAAATATTTTATTTATAAAACTTACTTCTTCTTTTTTTTTTTTTGTAAGTTTGGTAGGACTACATCTTCATCAACATGTCTAGATACATCACCTTGATCGGGGAAGAGAAGGGAATTGAACCTGTGATGAGTGCCATAACAACCTGTCTCATCACCGTTTAACTAACACCCCACAGACATTTTATTTATAACTTTTTAAAATAGTGGGAAAAAATCATATTTGTGTTATCAATCCAATTGTCAGATACTGTTATCTCTTAATGCATGTGGACTCATTTTTATTATTCAAGGAAAAATACAACGTGTTATTGTTGGTAGTTGGTAAGAGTGCATATTTTCTTTATAAAAATGATTAACAAGTTTTGTGTTATATTTAATATTTATTTAAATACTATATCTTAAATTTAATTAATATTATTATTAGTATTATTAGATTTTGTATATATTCAAGTTTCAAAGAGTATTTTATATAACATAAAAATGATAAATTTAATTTTATATGATTTTTGTTTTATTATTATTTTTGTGTATGAGTTTTTGTGTATAAGAAAAACTAAGTAAGTTTTAATTCATAAAATTATACTGTGTTTTTATTTTGTAAAAAAAATAACATTTTACAATTTAATATTAAATATTATTTTTAACTTTCAAGATTATCATTTAACACTTTTAACATTAATAATAATAATAATGTACAGAGAATCAGGGATATCGTTTTTACTTTTTACGTTGAAGGAAAAGGACGTGGAAACACATATAATTTCAAATCTCCACCCTCTTTCTTCCTCATTCCGTTGTGGTGTGTTTTGTGTGAAGTGCCTCCATTTTTGTGTGTTGACAGAAGAGGACGACAATGGGTTGGAAGCATTGTTGATGAATTCTCTTTCTATTCTATTGATGAGCACAATGAATTAGGCTCATCACCTCCCGAAGATCATCAGCTCTATGCAATCAATGCTCTTTCTTGATTCACAGGAACCACTTACAGTAGAGTTTGTGACAGAACCCAAAGGGGAGAGTTGTCATGTTCCAATGCGCTCATGTTGCTGCTGTTACCCAAACTGTTTTTGGGCTGTTATTTTTTACTACTCCAAATTGTTTCCAGGTATTTTATTTATTTATGCTGTGTTTATTTAAATTTAATGTAATTTGTTGTTAATGTAAAATTGTTGTTCGCATTTACTCTTTACTTCATTTTCTTTAATTAATTTAACAACTCTATATTTCATTTTCCTTAATTAGTTAACCTCCCTCAAACAGGCCTTCTGGCCTTCTTGCTTTCTGGACTTTTTTTCTTTAATTAATTAGTTATGTTGTTCGATTTAGGTTTATTTTTGAGTTGGCTTTCAAATTTGTGTGCTCCGTTCCGCTTCGAGAGCCAGAATAAACTCGTTTTTAGGTGCACTTCTTTTTAATATCATGGCAGTTTAATTTAATCTAAAATTCATTGAGTTCTTGATACCAATTTCAACCAGGCCGCCTAGGATAGAAGTATGGATTTTGAGGATCTTTCCTATGCAAGTATAAACTTTTTTTTTTAATTGAGCTATTGATGCCAATTTGAATTAGTCGACTTAGTATCGAAATACTAAGACTCTTTTTTGATGAAATACAAGAGTTATTTAATTACTTTAGAGGTTGTACAATACTACCTTCATTGCCATTTTCATGTGCAACTAAACTTCATCTAATTCGTCCAGTTTCGACTAGACTCGAACTGATCTATCGCTCCACCTTCCTAGTATATTCCTTCCACATTCCTCTATATTGTATTTTCATTGTTTTTTCATTTGACTCTTTTCACTCGACAAAGCTCTTCAGCGCTCCTTAGTGTCAAAATTATTAAAAAAAATTATAGGGTTATGTTTTGGAAGATTGTTAGGTTAAGACCATTTTACTCGTTGCCAAAGCATATATTATTATAGTGTTGAATGAGAGAGAGAGAGAAGGGAGAGAGAGAGAGGTGGGGAGGTAAAGGAGGAGAGGTGGAGAGAAAGGGAGGCAGGTAAAGAGACACAAAGATAGAGAGCGAGGAGGTGATAGAGAGAGATAGAGTGATAAAGGGAGAGGTATAGAGAGAGAGGGAGGGAGAGGGGGAGAGATAGTGCAAGAGAGTGATAGAGAGAGAGAGATCAAGAGAGAGAAATGGACGAAGGGAGATAAAGAGAGAGAGAGGGAGAGAGCGAGTGAGGGGGAGGGATAAAGAGAGAGTGGGGTAGCGAGAGAGAGAGAGAGAGGAGGGGAGGGGGAGGGGGAGTGACAAGGAGAAGGAGATGGAGAGGGAGAGGGAGAGCGAGAAGTAGGGGGAGAGAGAGGGGGAGACAGAGAGATAGAGGGAGAGATAGAGTGGGAGAGAGAGTGGGGGAGGGGGAGTGATATGTAGTGGGAGAGAGAGATAGAGAGGGAGAGTGGGAAAGGAGAGCAAAAGAGGGGGAGAGAGAGAAAGAGAGAGAGAGAGGGAGAGAGAGAGAGAGGGCGGGGTAGAAAATGAGAGAGGGTGGGAGAGTGAGAGTGAAAGAGAGAGATGGAGGGAGAGCGAAAGATAGATAAAGGTGGTAGAGAGAGAGGGGGAGGGGTGGAGAGACAGAGATAGATAGGGGAGAGAGATAGAGAGGGGGAGAGGGGTAGAGAGAGAGGGTGGTGGAGGGGACGTTGAAAGAGTGAGAGTGACTGAATGAGAGAGAGGGGGGGGGGGAAGAGAAAAAGAAAGCGGGGGAGAGAGCGAGAGAGATAGAGAGATGGAGGGAGGGAGAGGGAGAGAGAGAGTTAGAATGGGAGAGAGAGAGATAGGGGGAGGGAGAGTGAAGAGGAGAGAGAGAGAGAGAGGGAGAGAAGTTGGGGAGGTATAAATATATATGGAGATAAATAGAGGGGGAGGGGGTGAGAGAGAGAAAGAGAGGGCAGAGAGATCGGGGGAGAGAGAGAGAAGGGGATATGGGGAGAGTGGGAGAGAGCGGGGGCTAAATAGAGAGAGAGAAAGAGACAGAGAGACAGATAGAGAGAGGAGGGAGGAAGGGTAGAGATAGTGGGGGATGGGGGGAAGGAGAAAGAATCGGAGGGAGTGAGTGAGGGATAGAGGAGGGGAGAGGGGGTGAGAGTGCGGGAAATGAGAGAGAAAAAGGGAGAGAGGGAGTGGATATATATATATATATATATATATATATATATATATATATATATATATATAGAGAGAGAGAGAGAGAGAGAGAGAGAGAGAGAGAGAGAGAGAGGGGCTGGAGGGGGTGATAAGTGAAGGGCATGGATGGGGTGGTCTAGGCACATTGGGGGAGGGGGGGGTAGAGGGAGGTGGGGGAATCTGCGAAGGGGTTAGGATTTGGATAGATGGATGGAGGGGTAAAGGGAGAGAGAGATAGTGAGATATGTAGCAAGGAAGAGAGTGACAGGGGGATAGAGAGTGGTGGGTGGTGGGAGAGAGAGAGTGACAGTATATATATATATATATATATATATATATATATATATATAGAGAGAGAGAGAGAGAGAGAGAGAGAGAGAGAGAGAGAGAGGGCTGATGGGGGAGATCATGTGAGAGAGTGGGAGTGAAAGAGGGAGAGGTAAAGTGTGAAGGGATATATAGAGAGAGAGAATGTGTGAGACGAGAGTTAGGGAGGAAAAGAGATAAGGAAAGAGCGAAGAGAGAGAGGGAGTGGGAAGGAATAAGAAAAACAAATAAAGGGAGGTGGATGGTGGGAGTGGAAGTGGTAGTTTGGGAGATGTAGAGTGTAATTGGTGGTACAATGGGGGAGAGAAGGAGAGTGGGAGACAAAGAGAGAGCAGGGGGAGGGAGTGGGAGACGACGAGGAGAGAGGGCGCGAGCAATAAAATTAGGGGGGAGGTGGAGGAGGATTCTTGAGAGAGTTGAAGGGGAGTGTGTGTGAGAGAAAGGGAGAGATAGAGATAATGAGATTTGTGGTTAGTAATAATACAATAGGTCGATACCATGGGTCATAAAAATACCACGAATCTCCCCTTTTCTACATTTTCCTACTCAATAATGTAAATTGATTTTATATTTTTTTTAATTTTACCCAGATTCACTTAATAAGACCCTTTAATTTAATTATACACTAACACTTCCAAATATTACTCTTTTCACTTGTATGATAGCTAAATAATTGAAATAATTGATCCCCGTTTTCCTTAAAAATAGCCTATGGGAATCAAATAGGGCATTCAATCAGTGACTATTTGAAAGATAAAAAATTACATGGTCAAACCTCTTCAGGTTGAAAAATCATTAAGCCGCCTCATCCATGTGCTCTTAGTTAACTTCACAGTATTCATGCTAAAGTGAACTTATATCAATTCATTGCCAATTGTGCTTACATGACAAATGGCTTTGTGTGACATCCTAGAAGGACACTACCGTGAGGGTTGTAATTCAATGGCACTACTATGGAGGCCATAATTGGAGTGGCATCCCTATAATATACCATACATAACACATTCCATTATTAATTGTATTTATATTTTATTCTTGATAAAGGTGTTAAGTGGTCATGGAAAGTGTCACTATCTTATCATCATCCTTTGAAATAGTTTGGAAATAGGCTTATGCCACCAAGATAATGATAAAGTAAAATAAATCCATAATAATATATTAAAAAAATATAAAAATATAAGATATGGTTGGGAACATAATTAGCTCATGGGGAAAAACCTATTATGAGCTCTATCCACCTCATTAGCCATCACCTGGTTGTTAGAGCACTTGATCCTACCCAAATAAAAATAAATCCTTGTATTTTCCCAACCTTTATGAGAAATAAATCACCATTTCTTGTGGTGGAAATAGTACGCCAATTAAAGGGGTAACTCGTGTCTCCATGATTGATCCCTTTTTACATATATACACTCTATATGTTGGACATCAACTAGTTGGTCTCTTGGCTATGTCACCAAACCGTTAACTCTTTCCCAACGCATTGCCACCCTCTACAGTTGTGCCCATGGACTAATGGATTGACCTAGAAATTTTAACTTCCCCTTATGTGTTTGAAATGCATACTACAGTTATCCAACTATTCATCACAAATATAATAGAGGGAAGGTCTATATGGGACTCGCTGTAGTGAGATATGTGATAAGTATTGGTTGTTATGATAACTTTAATTATTCTCCCCTGGGATGCCTCTATGATTTTATTTACCTAATGATCAATTTACATAAACTTTATTATAAGGAGATTTTGTGAGATGTTTGACATCACAGTAGTAGATGATGTTATAGATGATTTCCATACCTCCTTACCAGTGGAATAGAAGTTCTCATATACAAAGTATAGAGAGGTAGATCTGGCTAATAGATGGATTTATATAATGATTTACAACTAGAGGAATTCCTAAATGTTAGAACATTAATCCCATGATTGTTAGCATTGGAGATATTGATGGTGTGATGAGTGAATATGTGACTACCCTAGTATTCAGTTGTCACTATTTGATGAGAATCACTTCATCCACAATCTAGATGATGATGGTCATCCTTGTCGTGAGAAGGGATTGCTTCTATATAACTTTGGAGAGACAACACTTAGCTAGCTAATGCCACATCACCTAGTTTCCTCTTGTGAGGGCCATGTAGGGCACATTTTGGTCATAATCTCTTGGAATGGAGATGCTTTTTGTGTCTTAAACATGATCATCAAGAAATTCCTAGAATATGGAACACTCTTTAGCCCTTACGTCACATGTTAAAGGAGTCTTAAACTCATTTGAAAATTTAACCATAATATAAGTATGTATTTATATAATTAAAAAGAAAAAAAATATTAATATTATAATAATTATTAATTTTATTAAAAAATTATATAAAATATAAAATTACAAATATTTTTTTTTATATCTAAAAGTATAAAATTATAATAGCATATAAATAAAACAATAAATTTTTTATAGAAAAAACAAACATGCTAATAAATAAAGTAAAACTATATGATGACATTTTATGGAAACAAATGTTTATATTAACAATTCTAGACTTAACTGGAAATAATTCAAAATACCTATATATATGATCTTAAAATATGATTTTATTGTTTAAAAGGGAAAAGAAATCCATGTTACATAACTTTAAAACTTTAAATTATATATATTTTTAGTTATAGTTAAATTTAAAATAGATTAAACTAAAAATTGTTTCAAATATTATTATCAAATGGAATATTATTTTTGAAATATTAAAAAAAAACATTATTCAATTGAGAAGTAAATTCCACTCTATATAGAGAGTTTAGTAACATATGAGATTGAAGAAAAACATTACCAACCATCAATAAATGAGAAATATAATTGCCAACTATATAGACTATATAATGCTTTATTCATTTTACATGTATGCCTTACAAGTATGAAGTTGTCTTTAAGTGTTACTTTTTGGAGTTTCCCTTGGATTTTTAGCACGATTCTGATAGAAACAATTGTGGATTTTTTGTTCTTGTTGTTGTTTAAATTGTTTTTTTGATTGAATATATGAATTCAACACATTGGAAAACCCCTTGGGAACTTCTATTGTGCAAATTTCACACATTAAACTTGTGATTTCAATGAATCACTGCCACATTCCAGACAATTCAAAATGAAAATAAGAAGAATTTTTTTTTTCAAAAAATCACAATTATAGACATGTAAATGATATGATCATAAATCATTTGAAAAATTCACAATTTAGATTATAAAATAAAACATTTTTTTTTGAAAAAGTCACTTGAAAACAACTTGAATAAGTATTATCATGGAAATCTAAATAATATGATTGCAAATTACTTGGAAAATTTCCTAAAAATTCACCAAGGCATGGAACATCACAAATTTTTTATCATACATTTAGTAAGATATCAATATATTGTATGTATTGTGGCATAAGTTAACAATGACACTTGGATGCTGTGAATTGGCACTCTTTCTTTATTCAAGATGAGAAGAAGCTATATAATTCAAATAAAATACTAAACAAAATTGATCTTACAAATTTTTGTAAAAAAATATTGCAAAATATGTTTATTCGTTCTATAATCACTAAATATTTTGACTATTTATGTATTTATGAGGACATCTAATTATAGCTCCAAGAAGGAGCAACATATGATTTTTAATTGAAATTTATGATTTACTTGAAATGAGAAACTCACGAATTAAACACTCTTCTAAAGATATGAGTTATTGTGTAGATTGAAAATTATTACTTGTAAATTAAAATTAAAAATTAAAATTTTAATGATGATGATGATGATGGTTAATGTCAACTGAGACCAATCTTTGGTCTATCGGACCAATGAAAAAGAGTTGTTTAATTTGATTTAAGATTTTATTCCTATGCTCAAAAATCTTGGAGAGCTTAAAATTTACATTAAAATTTTACAGTAATAAATTTTTTATGAATGTAAATTTATTTTTTCTTTGGGTATATCAAAATTCGATAAAACTAGATTTTCTTAAAATAAGAACCTTATTTACATTGTAAATTTAAAAAAAAAAGTTTGCAACTCCACTTTATTATCTTTGATATGGTAATTGGTTAAGTTAGATTTATGATAATTATACACATAAACATGTAGTGTGTCAATACAAAACTAAATAAGAAAATAATTGGACATCTCTTTCATTTTTATTGACATACTGTTAAAATGTTTTAATCATAATTTTTATTTTCACTTATTTGTATAATATATACTTAGTTTACATTGAGATATTGATTTAGGAGTTGTCTTTAGTGAAAACTTTTGGACTTTCCAGTGTCAACTGAAATATTCAAGGTAAAATCTTGTATTTTGTTATTTAAATTAGTTTTGTTACTATATATATATATATATATATATATATATATATATATATATATATTCCATTGTGCAGGGTTATCCATCAATCTTGTGATTTCAATATCAATCCTATGATTTCCATAAATTCCAGCTTGATTTTAGAGAGATTACTAAGTATTGATTTATGCTACTACCCCACACCCATATATTCCATATGTTAACTTAGTGTTAAATAAGGAAATACGTATAGGTATCATTTTTTTGAGATACACCCCATTAAATTTTTTTAATCATATGTTATTTTTTTGTCAATCTTTTTATATAATAATTACACTGTCAATATCTAATATTCACCTTTTTGTTAATATATTTTCATTACTACTTCATATTAAATAATGGAGTTACACATTCCATTATTCCATAAATTAGAAATAACATATTAATTAAATGAAAAATATCATTCATTTTATTTATTTGTAGTTGACGTTGAATTTATTTTTGTCATTAATATTTTTTTATATTCCATGTATATACATTGTATTAAGGATTAAAGAATTTTCACATAATATTTATATCATAGAGTCTAAAATAATTATTAACATAGGAAAATATACTTTAAATTCAATTAGTTTTTCTTTTGATATGTCAAGTTCATATAAAATTATTTTAAATATTATCAAATTAAATTATTTTTGTTTTTATCTCTTTGTAAATATGTAAAGATTTTATATTGGAATATATTAGTTGAGAAGAATAATCTAATATCTCATTCAAGGTTTGTATTGGAATGTTTTTAAATAAAAAAATTACACATCTTCCTAATATTCAAAAGAAAAAAGATAACAATTTCTTTTAAATTAGTTTTTATCTCACAAATTGAAATAAAATTATTTTAATTGTTATGGATATTGAAATAATCTATTTGTTTATGATTACAAGGTTAATATTGTTTTAAATATCATGTATCAATTTCATCGAATTAAACACCTTCCTTGTACTAAAAAAATAAAATGCAAATTAGTTTTTTTATGATTATTATTTTTTTAAATTTTTGTAATGTAAATATATTTATTATTTATTAATGTAATATTAATAGACAACATATAAGTATACTAATTTGTAGAGAATTTATCAAAGAAAAAATAAATTTGGTAAATTTTGTTAGGAACATCTATTATACTACTATCCATAAAATATTATTATTATTATTATTATTATTATTATTATATATATATATATACTTTTTCTCTTTTTTATACATGACAATTACCTACTAAATTATATGTTTTATTTATGATTAATTTAAAAAAAAAATAGTATGTTAATTTCCAAATTTATATTAAAATATAAAATTGATTGTACATTTTTTTGAGATTAGATGACAAAAGAAAAGTTATGAATGAAATCCAATTATTTTTCTTTCATTTTTTTAGTTTATTTTAAATTACATTATTAAAGATAAGTATTAAAATATTTTATTTATAACTTTTTAAAATAATGGGAAAAAATCATATTTGTGTCATCGAACCAATTGTCATATATTGTTATCTCTTAATGCAGGTGGACTCATATTTATTATTCAAGGAAAACTACAACATGTTATTGTTGGTAGTTGGTAAGAGTGCATATCTTCTTTATAAAAATGATTAACAAATTTTGTATTATATTTAATATTTATTTAAATATTACATCTTAAATTTAATTATTATTATTATTATTATTAGTTTTTCTATATATTCAAAATACAAAAAGTATTTTATATAACATATAGATTGATAAATTTAATTTTATGTAATTTTGTTTTATTACTATTTTTGTGTACTGTATTTTGTGTATAAGGAAAACTAAGTAAATTTTCATTTATAAAAATTTTTTGTGCTTTTATTTTCTAAAAAAAATGACATTTCACAATTTGACATTAAATATAAGAGAGGGAAGGTCTATGTGGGACTTTTTTTAGTGAGATATGTGATAAGTATTGGTTGTTATGATAACTTTAATTATGGTCCTCTGCAATGCCTCTATGATTTTATTTACTTAATGATCAATTTACATAAACTTTATTATAAGGAGATTTAGTGAGATGTTTGACATCATAGTAGCAGAGAATGTTATAGGTGATTTCCTTACTATATATATATATATATATACATATTATCAAATTTGTGTTTTCTCTTTTTTATACCTATCCAATACATACTAAATATATGTTTTATTTATGATTAATATTTAAAAAAATAAAATATGTTAATTGCCAAATTTATATTAAAATATGGAAAGGACTGTACATTTTTTTGAGATTAGATGACAAAAGAAAAGTTATGAATGAAACCCAATTATTTTTCTTTCAATATTTTTTTAGTTTATTTTAAATTACATTATTAAAAATAAATATTAAAATATTTTATTTATAACTTTTTTAAATAGTGGGGAAAAATCATATTTGTGTTATCAATCCAATTTTCATATACTGTTATCTCTTAACGCATGTCGACTCATTTTTATTATTCAAGGAAAAATACAACCTATTATTGTTGGTAGTTGGTAAGAGTGCATATTTTCTTTAAAAAAATGATTAACAAATTTGGTGTTATATTTAATATTTATTTAAATACTATATCTTAAATTTAATTAGTATTATTATTAGTATTATTAGTTTTTGTATATATTCAAGTTACAAAAAGTATTTTATATAACATAAAAATGATAAATTTAATTTTATATGACTTTTGTTTTATTATTATTTTTGTGTATGAGTTTTTGTGTATAAGGAAAACTATGTAAATTTTAATTCATAAAATTATACTGTGTTTTTGTTTTGTAAAAAAAATGACATTTCACAATTTAATATTAGATATTGTTTTAACTTTCAAGATTATTATTTAACACTTTTAACATCAATAACAATAATAATAATAAATTATATCAAAATTTCAATTTTGTAAAAAAAAAAAATTATAAAAACCAATATCATATTATTAATATATAATATTTATATATATCTTTAAATTTTGGCCTAGTTAAAAGGTGAAATTGAAATACAATAAGATAAAATATTATCATAAAATTATATAAATCTTATCATTTAATTTTTTGGCAGCTATATATGAAATGCAAACAATATTACTAAATAATTTTGCCTTATTTTAATTTGTTAATAAATTTTTATCTTATCTTATTTTTTATTTTAAAATTTCATTTTTTTAAATACGTTTTAAATTTTAAATTTTAAATTATAGTGTTTTCAAAATTACCCAGTTATAATAATAATAATAAATAAAAAACAAAAAAACACAAAAACATAAAAATTTGATAATATAGAAAAACAAAAAAAAACAAAAGCACACAAGCTCTAAAATAATGGAAATTCAAATGTGAAAGAAATAGACCGTTAAGAATCTTCTTCGCTTAGAAAAAATAGGACAGTTGCCAGAAGTGGAAGTGGCAGACTTGCCTAAAATAGAGATAATTAGGATGGATGAGTTGGTAATGGGAGTGAAAGCCGTGAATAAAGTATATCTGTTGATCTGGAAAAAGCTAAAGAAAACGGAAGTATCCGTTGATCTGGGAAAAAGCCGAAGAAAACCGAAGAGGTACAGAGAATCAGGGATATCATTTTTAGTTTTTACGCTGAAGGAAAAGGACGTGGAAACACACATAATTTCAAATCTCCACCCTCTTTCTTCCTCATTCCGTTGTGGTATGTTTTGTGTGAAGCGCCTCCATTTTTGTGTGTTGACAGAAGAGGACGACAATGGGTTGGAAGCATTGTTGATGAATTCTCTTTCCCGAAGATCAGCCGCTCTATGCAATCAATGCTCTTTCTTGATTCACAGGAACCGCTTACAGTAGTGTTTGTGACAGAACCCAGAGGGGAGAGTTGTCATGTTCCAATGCGCTCATGTTGCTGCTGTTACCCAAACTGTTTTTGGGCTGTTATTTTTTACTACTCCAAATTGTTTCGAGGTATTTTATTTAGTTATGCCGTGTTTATTTAAATTTAATGTAATTTGTTGTTAATGTAAAATTGTTGTTATTATTTACTCTCTACTTCATTTTCTTTAATTAATTTAACAACTCTCTATTTAATTTTCTTTAATTAGTTAACCTCCCTCAAACAGGCCTTCTGGCCTTCTTGCTTTCTGGCCTTTTTTTATTTAAGTAATTAGTTATCTTGTTCGATTTAGGTTTATTTTTGAATTGGCTTTCAAATTTGTGTGCTCCGTTCCGCTTCGAGAGCCAGAGTAAACTCGTTTTTAGGTGCACTTCTTTTTAATATCATGGCAGTTTAATTTAATCTAAAATTCATTGAGTTCTTGATACCAATTTCAACCAGGCCGCCTAGGATAGAAATATGGATTTTGAGGATCTTTCCTATGCAAGTATAAACTTTTATTTATTTATTGAGCTATTGATGCCAATTTGAATTAGTCGACTTAGTATCGAAATTTTAAGACTCTTGTTTCATGAAATACAAGAGCTATTTAATTACTTTAGAGGTTGTACAATACTACCTTCATTGCCATTTCCATGTGCAACTAAACTTCATCTAATTCGTCCAATTTCCACTATACTCGAACTGATCTATCGCTCCACCTTCCCAGTATCTTCCTTCCACATTCCTCTACATTGTATTTTCATTGTTTTTTCATTTGACTCATGAGATGTATCCACTCGGAAAAGCTCTTCAGCGCTCCTTAGCGTCAAAACTATTAAAAAATAATATAGGGTTATGTTTTGGAAGATTGTTAGGTTAAGACCATTTTACCCATTGCCGAATCATATATTATTATAGTTTTGAATGAGAGAGAGAGAGAGAGAAGGGAGAGAGAGAGATAGAGAGGGGGCGAGGTAAATGAGGAGAGGTGGAGAGAGAGGGAGGCAGGTAAAGAGACACAAAGATAGAGACAGAGGAGGTGAGAAAGAGAGATAGAGTGATAAAGGGAGAGGTATAGAGAGAGAGAGGGAGGGAGAGGGGGAGAGACAATGCGAGAGAGTGATAGAGAGAGAGAGAGAAAGAGAGAGAAATGGAGGAAGGGAGAGAAAGAGAGAGAGAGGGAGAGAGCGAGTGAGGGGGAGGGATAAAGAGAGAGTGGGGTAGCAAGAGAGAGAGGGAGAGAGGGAGAGATGGGGAGGAGCAGTGAGAAGGAGAAGGAGACAGAGAGAGAGAGATAGAGGGGGAGGGAGAGGGAGAGCGAGAAGCAGGGGAAGAGAGAGGGGGAGACAGAGAGATAGAGAGAGAGAGAGAGTGGGAGAGAGAGTGGGGGAGGGGGAGTGATATGTAATGGGAGAGAGAGATGGAGAGGGAGAGTGGGAAAAGAGAGTGAAAGAGGGGGAGAGAGAGAAAGAGAGAGAGAGAGCCCGAGAGAGAGAGAGAGAGAGGGTGGGGGAGAAAAGGAGAGAGGGTGGGAGAGTGAGAGTGAAAGAGAGAGATGGAGGGAGAATGAAAGATAGATAAAGGTGGTAGAGAGAAAGGGGGAGGGGTGGAGAGACATAGGGGAGAGAGATAGAGAGGGGTAGAGAGAGAGGGTGGTGGGGCAGACAGAGAAAGAGTGAGAGTGAATTAATGAGTGATAGAGAGAGAGAGGGGGGGAGAGAGCGATAGAGATAGAGAGATGGAGGGAGGGAGAGGGAGAGAGAGAGATTGGGGGCAGAGGGATAGAGAGAGGGAGGGAGGGAGAGAGAGAGAGAGAGAGTTAGAATGGGAGAGAGAGAGATAGGGGGAGGGAGAGTGAACAGGAGAAAGAGAGAGAGAGGGAGAGAAGTCAGGGAGGTATATATATATATAGGGAAATAAATAAAATGGGACGGGGTGAGAGAGAGAAAGAGAGGGCAGAGAGATCCAGAGAGAGAGAGAAGGGGATGTGGGGAGAGTGGGAGAGAGAGGGGGGTATAGAGAGAGAGAGAGAGAGAGAGAGAGAGAGAGAGAAAATGGGCGATACATATAGAGAGGGGGTGAGGGAGAGAGAGAGAGAGGTGGAGATAAAATGGGAGGCAGGAATGGAGGGTGATAGAGTGAAGGGCATGGATGGGAGTGGTCTAGGCACATTGGGGGAGGGTTAGAGAGAGAGAGAGAGAACAAGGGGGATCGTTAGAGAGGTAGAGGGAGGTGGGGGATGCAGAAGGGTTGAGATATGGATAGATGGATGGAGGGAGGGAGGGGGCAGGGCTGACGTGAGAGAGTGGGAGAGGGAAGGAGAGAGTGGGGGAGGAAGTGAGATAAATAAGGATGGAGGGGTAAGGGAGAGGAGATATAGTGAGATATGTAGCGAGAGTGACATAGGGGGATAAAGAGTGGTAGGGTGGGAGAGAGAGAGTGAGAAGAATATATATATATATATATATATATAGAGAGAGAGAGAGAGAGATAGGGCTGATGGGGAAGATGATTTGAGAGAGTGGGAGTGAAAGAGGGAGAGGTAGAGTGTGAAGGGATATATAGAGAGAGAGAATGTGTGAGACAAGAGTTAGGGAGGAAAAGAGATAGGGAAATAATGAAGAGAGAGAGAGGGAGTGGGAAGGAATAAGAAAAACAAATAAAGGGAGGTGGACGGCGGGAGTGGAAGTGGTAGTTTGGGAGATGTAGAGTGTATTTGGTGGTACAATGGGGGAGAGAAGGAGTGTGGGAGACAAAGAGAGAGTGGGATGAGGGGGTGGGAGACGACGGGGAGAGAGGGCGTGAGCAAAATTAGGGGGAAGGTGGAGGAGGATTCTTGAGAGAGTTGAAAGGGAGTGTGTATGAGAGAAAGGGATAGATAGAGATAATGAGATTGGTGGTTATTACTAATACAATAGGTCAATACCATGGGTCATAAAAATACCACGAATCTCCCCTTTTCTACTTTTTCCTACTCAATAATGTAAATTGAATTTATATATTTTTTTAATTTTACCCACATTCACTTAATAAGACCCTTTAATTTAATTATACATTGACACTTCAAAATATTACTCTTTTCACTTGTATGATAGCTAAATAATTGTACTAATTGATCCCCATTTTCCTTAAAAGTAGCCTACGGGAATCAAATAGTGCATTCAATCAGTGACTATTCAAAGACAAAAAATTACATGGAAAAACCTCTCCAGGTTGAAAAATCATTAATTTGCCTCATCCATGCGCTCTTAGTTAAATTCACAGTATTCATGCTAAAGTGAACTTATATCAATTCATTGCCAATTGTGCTTACATCACAAATGGGTTCGTGTGCCATCCTAGAAGGACACTACTGTGAGGGTTGTAATTCAAGGGAACTACTATGGAGGCCATAATTGGAGTGGCATCCCTATGATATACCATACATAACACATTCCATTATTAACTATGTTTCTATTTGATTCTTGATAAAGGTGCTAAGTGCTCATGGAAAGTGTCACTGTCTTATCATCATCCTTTGAAATAGTTTGGAAAGAGGTTTATGCCACCAAGATAATGATAAAGTAAAATAAATCCATAATAATATATATAAAAAATGTAAAAATACAAGATATGGTTGGGAACATAATTATCTCATGGGGGAAAACATATTATGAGCTCTATCCACCTTATTAGCCATCACATGGTTGTTAGAGCACTTGATCCTACCCAAATAAAAATAAATCCTTGTATTTTCCCAACCTTTATGAGAAATAAATCACCATTTCTTAAGTTGTATTAGAGTGGTGGAAATAGTACGCCAATTAAAGGGGTAACTCTTGTCTCCATGATTGATCCCTTTTTACATATATACACTCTATATCTTGGACATGAACTAGTTGGTCTCTTGGCTATGTCACCAAACCCTTAACTCTTTCCCAATGCATTGCCACCCTCATTGCCACCCTCAGCAGTTGTGCCCATGGACTAATGGATTGACCTCTAAATTTTAACTTCCCCTTGGGTGTTTGAAATGCATAGTACGGTTATCCAACTATTCATCGCAAATATAATAGAGGGAAGGTCTATATGGGACTTTTTGTAGTGAGATATGTGATAAGTATTGGTTGTTATGATAACTTTAATTATGCTCCCGTGCGATGCCTCTATGATTTTATTTACCTAATGATCAATTTACATAAACTTTATTATAAAGAGATTTTGTGAGATGTTTGACATGACAGTAGTAGAGGATGTTATAGGTGATTTCCATACCTCCTTACCAATGGACTAGAAGTTCTCATATCAAAAGTATAGAGATGTTGATTTGGCTAATAGAGGGATTTATATAATGATTTACAACTAGAGGAATTCCTAAATGTTAGAACATTAATACCATGATTGTTAGCATTGGATATATTGATGGTGTGATGAGTGAATATGTGACTACCCTAGTATTCCATTGCCATTATTTGATGAGAATCACTTGATCCACAATCTAGATGAGATGGTCATCCTTGAGGTGACAAGGAATGACTTCTATAAAACTTTGGAGAGACAACACTTAGCTAGCTAATGCCACATCACCTAGTTTCCTTTTGTGAGGGCCATGTAGGGCACATTTTGGTCATAATCTTCTGGAATGGAGATGTTTTTGGTGTCTTGAACATGATAATCAAGAAAATCCTGGAATATGGAACACTCTTTAGCCCTTACATAACATCTTAAAGAAGTCTTAAACTCATTTGAAAATTTAACAATAATATAAGTATGCATTTATATAATTAAAAAGAAAAAAATATTAATATTATAATAATTATTAATTTTATTAAAAAATTATATAAAATATAAAATTACAAATATATATATATTTTTTATCTAAAAGTATAAAATTATAATAGCATATAAATAAAATAATAAATTAAAAAAAAAAAACAAACATGTTAATAAATAAAGTAAAACTATATGATGATATCCGTCATTGGTTCATTGTTTATAGAAACAAATGTTTATATTAAAAATTCTAGACTTAACTGGAAATAATTCAAAATACCTATATATATATATATATATGTGATCTTAAAATATGATTTTATTGTTTCATAAATTTATATTTAAAAGGGAAAAGAAATCCGTATTACATAACTTTAAAACTTTAAATTATATATATTTTTAGTTATAGTTAAATTTAAAATAGATTAAACTAAAAATTGTTTCAAATATTATTATCAAAAGGAATATTATTTTTGAAATATTAAAAAAAGAACATTATTCAATTGAGAGTAAATTCCACTCTATATGGAGAGTCTAATAACATATGATATTGAAGAAAAACATTACCAACAATCAATAAATGAGAAATATAATTGCCAACTATATAGACTATACAATGCTTTTTCAATTGGCATGCATGCCTTACAAGTATGAAGTTGTCTCTAAGTGTTACTTTTTGAAGTTTCCCTTGGATTTTTAGCATGATTCTGATAGAAACAATTGTGGATTTTTGTTGTTGTTGTTGTTGTTTAAATTGGTTTTTTGATTGAATATATGAGTTCAACACATTGGAAAACCCCTTGGGAACTTCTATTGTGCAAATTTCACACATTAAACTTGTGATTTCAATGAATCACTGCCACATTCCAAACAATTCAATATGAAAATAAGCATAATTTTTTTTCAAAAAATCACAATTATAGACATGTAAATGATATGATCATAAATCATTTGAAAAATTCACAATTTAGATTATAAAATAAAACATTTTTTTTTTGAAAAAGTCACTTGAAAACAACTTGAATAAGTACTATAATGGATATCTAAATAATAAGATTGCAACTTACTTGGAAAATTTCCTAAAAATTCACCAAGGCATGGAACATCACAAATTTTTTCTCATACATTTAGTAAGATATCACTATATTGTATGTATTGTGGCATAAGTTAATAATTACACTTGAATGATATGAATTGGCACTCTTTCTTTATTCAAGATGAGAAGAAGCTATATAATTCAAATAAAATATTGAACAAAATTTATCTTACAAATTTTTGTAACAAAATATTGCAAAATATGTTTATTCGTTCTATAATCACTAAAAATTTGGACTATTTATGTATTTATGAGGACATCCAAATATAGCTCCAAGAAGGAGCAACATGATATTTTTAATTGAAATTTATGATTTAGTTGAAATGAGAAACTCACGAATTAAACACTCTTCTAAAGATATGAGTTGTTGTGTAGATTGAAAATTATTACTTGTAAATTAAAATTAAAATTTTAATGATGATGATGATGATGGTTAATGTCAACTGAGACTAATCTTTGGTCTATCAGACCTAAAGAAAAGAGTTATTTAATTTGATTTAAGATTTTATTCCTATGCTCAAAAATCTTGGAGAGCTTAAAATTTACATTAAAATTTTATGGTAATAATTTTTTTATGAATGTAAATTTATTTTTTCTTTGGGTATATCAAAATTCGAGAAAACTAGATTTTCTTAAAATAAGAACCTTATTTACATTGTAAATTTTAAAAATAAAGTTTGCAACTCCACTTTATTATCTTTGATATGGTACTTGGTTAAGTTAGATTTATGATAATTATACACATAAACATGTAGTGTGTCAATACAAAACTAAATAAGAAAATAATTGGACATCTCTTTCATTTTGATTGACACACTGTTAAAATGTTTTAATCATAATTTTTATTTTCAGTTATTTGTATAATATATACTTAGTTTACATTGAGATATTGATTTAGGAGTTGTCTTTAGTGAAAACTTTTGGACTTTTCAGTGTCGACTGAAATATTCAAGGTAAAATCTTGTATTTTTTTATTTAAATTAGTTTTGTTACTGTATATATGGATTTAACTTCGATTGTGCAGGGTTGTCCATCAATCTTGTGATTTCAATATCAATCTTGTGATTTCCATAAATTCCAGCTTGATTTTACAGAAATTACTAAGTATTGATTTATGCTACCACCACACACCCCTATATTCCATATTTTAACTTAGTGTTAAATAAGGAAATACGTATAGGTATCATTTTTTTGAGATACACCCCATTAAATTTTTTTAATCATATGTTATTTTTTTTGTCATCTTTTTATATAATAATTACACTGTCAATATCTAATATTCACCTTTTTGTTAATATATTTTCATTACTACTTCATATTAAATAATGGAGTTACACATTCCATTATTCCATAAATTAGAAAGAACATATTAATTAAATGAAAAATATCATTCATTTTATTTATTTATAGTTGACGTTGAATTTATTTTTGTCATTAATATTTTTTTATATTCCATGTATAAACATTGTATTAAGTATTAGAGAATTTTCACATCATCCTTATATCCTAGAGTCTAAAGTAATTATTAACATAGGAAAACATACTTTAAATTCAATTAGTTTTTCTTTAGATGTGTCAAGTTGATATAAAATTATTTTAAATATTATCAAATTAAGTTATTTTTATTTTTATCTCTATGTAAATATGTAAAGAGTTTATATTGGAATATATTATTTGATAAGAATAATCTAATATCTCATCCAAGGTTTGTATTGGAATGTTTTTAAATAAAAAAATTACACATCTTCCTAATATTCAAAAGAAAAAAGATAACAATTTCTTTTAAATTAGTTTATATCTCACAAATTGAAATAAAATTATTTTAATTGTTATGGATATTGAAATAATCTATTTGTTTATGATTACAACTTTAATATTGTTTTAAATATCATGTATCAATTTCATCAAATTAAACACCTTCCTTGTAGTAAAGAAATAAAATGCAAATTAGTTTTTTTATGATTATTATTATTATTTTTTAATTTTTGTAATATAGATATATTTATTATTTATGAATGTAATACTAATAAACAACATATAAGTATACTAATTTGTAGAGAATTTATCAAAGAAAAAAAAAATTTGGTAAATTTTGTTAGGAACATCTATTATACTACTATCCATAAAATATTATTTAGAATATATATATATATATATACTTTTTCTCTTTTCTATACATATCAAATACCTACTAAATTATATGTTTTATTTATTATTAATTAAAAAAAAAATAGTATATTAATTTCCAAATTTATATTAAAATATAAAAAGGATCGTACATTTTTTTGAGATTAGATGACAAAAGAAAAGTTATGAATGAAACCCAATTATTTTTCCTTCATTTTTTTTTAGTTTATTTTAAATTACATTATTATAAATAAATATTAAAGTATTTTATTTACAACTTTTTAAAATAGTGGGAAAAAATCATATTTGTGTTATGAAACCAATTGTCATATATTGTTATCTCTTAATGCAGGTGGACTCATATTTATTATTCAAGGAAAACTACAACATGTTATTGTTGGTAGTTGGTAAGAGTGCATACCTTCTCTATAAAAATGATTAACAAATTTTGTCTTATATTTAATATTTATTTTAATATTATATCTTAAATTTAATTATTATTATTATTATTATTAGTTTTTTATATATTCAAGTTACAAAAATTATTTTATATAAGATAAAAATGATAAATTTACATAAAATTTATTATAAGGATATTTTGTAAGATGTTTGACATCACAGTAGCAGAGGATGTTATAGGTGATTTCCTTACCTCCTTATTATACTACTATCCATAATATATATATATATAATTAAATTTGTGTTTTATCTTTTTTATACCTATCCAATACATACTAAATATATGTTTTATTTATGATTAATATTTAAAAAAAAAAAAATATGTTAATTTCCAAATTTATATTAAAATATAGAAAGGATTGTACATTTTTTTGAGATAAGATGACAAAAGAAAAGTTATGAATGAAGCCCAATTATTTTTCTTTCAATATTTTTTTGGTTTATTTTAAATTACATTATTAAAAATAAATATTAAAATATTTTATTTATAACGTTTTAAAATAGTGGGAAAAAATCATATTTGTGTTATCAATCCAATTGTCATATACTGTTATCTCTTAATGCATGTGGAATCATATTTATTATTCAAGGAAAACTACAACATGTTATTGTTGGTAGTTGGTAAGAGTGCACACCTTCTTTATAAAGATGATTAAGAAATTTTGTATTATATTTAGTATTTATTTAAATATTATATCTTAAATTTAATTATTATTATTATTATTATTAGTTTTTTATATATTCAAGTTACAAAAAGTATTTTTTATAACATAAAAATGATAAATTTAATTTTATGTGATTTTGTTTTATTACTATTTTTGTGCACGATTTTTTGTGTGTAAAGAAAACTAAGTAAATTTTAATTCATAAAATTATTTTGTGCTTTTATTTTCTAGAAAGAATGACATTTCACAATTTGACATTAAATATAATAGAGGGAAGGTCTATGTGGGACTTGTTGTAGTGAGATATGTGATAAGTATTGGCTGTTACGATAACTTTAATTATGGTCCTCTGCAATGCCTTTATGATTTTACTTACCTAATGATCAATTTACATAAACATAATTATAAGGAGATTTTGTGAGATGTTTGACATCATAGCAGAGGATTTTATAGGTGATTTCCTTATCTCCTTATTATACTACTATCCATAAAATATTATATATATATATATATATATATATAGATAGATAGATAGATAGATTATTAAATTTGTGTTTTCTTTTTTTTATACCTATCCAACACATACTAAATATATGTTTTATTTATGATTAATATTTAAAAAAAATATATATGTTAAGTGCCAAAATTATATTAAAGTATAGAAACGATTGTACATTTTTTTGAGTTAGATGACAAAAGAAAAGTTATGAATGAAACCCAATTATTTTTCTTTCAATATTTTTTTGGTTTATTTTAAATTACATTATTAAAAATAACTATTTAAATATTTTATTTATAACTTTTTAAAATAGTGGGAAAAAATCATATTTGTGTTATCAATCCAATTGTCATATAATGTTATCTCTTAATGCATGTGGACTCATTTTTATTATTGGTAAGAGTGCATATTCTCTTGACAAAAATGATGAACAAATTTTGTTTTATATTTAATATTTATTTAAATACTATATCTTAAATTTAATTAATATTATTATTCGTATTATTAGTTTTTGTATATATTCAAGTTACAAAAAGTATTTTATATATATAAAAATGATAAATTTAATTTTATATGATTTTCGTTTTATTATTATTTTTGTCTACCAGTTTTTGTATATAAGGAAAACTAAGTAAATTTTAATTCATAAAATTATACTGTGTTTTTATTTTGTAAAAAAAATAACATTTCACAATTTAATATTAAATATTGTTTTTAACTTTCAAGATTATCATTTAACACTTTTAACATTAATAATAATAATAATAATAAATTATATCAAAATTTCAATTTTGTAAAAAAAAAAATTAATTATAAAAACCAATATTATATTATTAATATATAATATTTATATATATTTTCAAATTTTTGCCTAGTTAAAAGGTGAAATTGAAATACAATAAGATAAAATATTATCATATATGAAATGCAAACAATATTACAAAATAATTTTACCTTATTTCAAATTAAAAGGTAATTTGAAAGACTTTTTTTTAACTTTTAATTTGCTAATAAATTTTTATCTTATCTTATTTTTTATTTTAAAATTTCATTTTTTTAAATACGTTTTAAATTTTAAATTATAGAGTTTTAAAAATTACCAAATTAAAATAATAATAATAAATAGAAAGAAAAAACACAAAAGCATAAAATTTCATAATATAGAAAAACACAAAAACAACAAAAGCACACAAACTCTAAAATAATGGAAATTCAAATGTGAAAGAAATAGACCGTTAAGAATCTTCTTCGCTTAGAAAAAATAGGACAGTTGCCCGAAGTGAAAGTGGCAGACTTGCCCAAAATAGAAATAATTAGGATGGATGAGTTGGTAATGGGAGTGAAAGCTGTGAATAAAGTATATCTGTTGATCTGGAAAAAGCTAAAGAAAACCGAAGTATCCGTTGATCTGGGAAAAAGCCGAAGAAAACCGAAGAGGTACAGAGAAGAATCAGGGATATCATTTTTAGTTTTTACATTGAACGAAAAGGACGTGGAAACACATATAATTTCAAATCTCCACCCTCTTTCTTCCTTATTCCGTTGTGGTATGTTTTGTGTGAAGCGCCTCCATTTTTGTGTGTTGACAGAAGAGGACGACCATGGGTTGGAAGCATTGTTGATGAATTCTCTTTCTATTCTATTGATGAGCACAATGAATTTGGCTCATCAGCTCCCGAAGATCATCAGCTCTGCAATCAATGCTCTTTCTTGATTCACAGGAACCGCTTACAGGAGAGTTTGTGACAGAACGCAGAGGGGAGAGTTGTCATGTTCCTGCTGTTACCCAAACTATTTTTGGGCTGTGATTTTTTACTGCTCCAAATTGTTTCCAGGTATTTTATTTATTTATGCTGTGTTTATTTAAATTTAATGTAATTTGTTGTTAATGTAAACTTGTTGTTCACATTTACTCTTTACTTCATTTTCTTTAATTAATTTAACAACCCTCTATTTCATTTTCTTTAATTAGTTAACCTCCCTCAAACAGGTCTTCTTTCTTTCTGGCCTTTTTTTCTTTAATTAATTAGTTATATTGTTCGATTTAGGTTTATTTTTGAGTTCGCTTTCAAATTTGTGTGCTCCGTTCCGCTTCGAGAGCCAGAATAAACTCGTTTTTAGGTGTCACTTCTTTTTAATATCATGGCAGTTTAATTTATTCTAAAATTCATTGAGTTCTTGATACCAACTTCAACCAGGCCGCCTACGATAGAAATATGGATTTTGAGTATCTTTCCTATGCAAGTATAAACTCTTTTTTTTTTTAATTGAGCTATTGATGCCCATTTGAATTAGTCGACTTAGTATCGAAATCTTAAGACTCTTTTTTGATGAAATACAAGAGTTATTTAATTACTTTAGAGGTTGTGCATTACTACCTTCATTGCCATTTTCATGTGCAACTAAACTTCATCTAGTTCGTCCAGTTTCCACTAGACTCGAACTGATGTATCGCTCCACCTTCCCAGTATCTTCCTTCCACATTCCTCTACATTTTATTTTCATTGTTTTTGCATTTGACTCGTGAGATGTATCCACTCGGCAAAGCTCTTCAGCGCTCCTTGGTGTCAAAACTATTAAAAAAAAATTATAGGGTTATGTTTTCGAAGATTGTTAGGTTAAAACCATTTTATCCGTTGCCAAAGCATATATTATTATAGTTTTGAAGTAAATTTAACGTGATTTTATCGTGTCCTTTAATAAGGTTTTTATATATTTTAGCTAAAATGGATAAGCAATTTTAGCAATTTGTAGTTCATTTCAATATATTTTATGTTTCAGTGTTAATGAAAAAATAATTTGTCAATTTATATTAAATTAGAGTAAAATTTAGATTAATATTAACTAAACTAATTAAAATAATTGATGAAAAACAATTAGAAATGTGGAGAATTATAGTCACTTTCTTATGTGAGGTGAAGTCAATTCAAAATTTATTATGAGATATATTTAAAGTGTATAATATTTCCTCAAAGAATTTGTATAAAATATATATATTATTAAGGTGTGTTTTTTCACATTAGGAATTAAGAGAGAGAGAAAGAGGGGGATAGAGAGAGAGGGGGGAGAGATACAGAGAGAGGGAGGGAGAGATGAAAGGCGAGAGAGAGGGAGGGAGGCAGGGAGACAGGGGGAGAGGGAGATAGGGGGGATGCAAACAAAGGGAGGGGAGAGAAAGGGGGAGCGGGAAGAGAGAGAGAGAGAGAGAGGGTGAGAGGGGAGGCGGGAGAGAGAAAGTGAGTGGGGGAGGGGGAGCTAGGGGAGGCAGGAGAGAGAAAGAGGAGGGGAGGGGGAGAGATAGGGAGGGGGGAGAGAGAGTGTAGGGGGGGGGGAGGAAAAGGGAGGGAGGGGAAGCAAGAGAGAGAAAGAGGAGGGGAGGCGGAGAGAGAGGGTGTGATGTGGAGAGAGAGAGAGAAAGAGAGGGGGGGATGGATAAATGGAGAAGGAGAGAGGGGCGGGGAGGGAGAAGGAGAGAGGGGGGTGGGGAGAGACGCGATGATGAGAGAGAGAGATGGATAGATAAAGGTACAGGGAGAGATATAGAAAGACGGTGAGAGAGAGAGAAAGGGAGGGAGAGAGAGAGAAAGAGAGAGGGGAGGAGAGACAGCGGGGGGGAAGAATATTGAGAGAGGGGAAAGCGGGGTAGAGAAATGGAGGGTGGGATGGAGAGAGGGGGAGGGTTAGAGAAAAACAAAGGAGAGATAAAGAGAGTGGGGGGGGGAGAGAGAGAGAGGGGGAATGGGCGGGGGAGAGAAAGAGAGAGAGAGACAAAGAATCTAGGGAAGAGAGCGAGTGAGAGACAAAAATAGAGAAAGAATGGGAGGGAGAGGGAGAGAGAGAGTGTGTGTGAGAGAAAGAGAGAGAGAGAGAGGAAGGGAGAGGGAGAGAGAGAGTGGGGAAGGGACATGGAGAGAGAGAGAGGGGCGTGGAGGAAGAGAGAAAGACGGGGGATAAAGGGGGATGAAGAGAGAGAGGGAGAGAGAGATACAGAGAGAGAGAGCATGGGGAGGCATGGGGAGGGAGGAAGAGAGAGTATAAGGAAAGGAGAGAGAGAGAGAGAGTGAAGAGTAGAGGGAGAGATAGAGAGATATAGGGGTAGATGGAGACATAGAGAGAGAGAAGGGAGTGAAACAGACAACAAGGTGGAGGGAGAGAGGGGGCCAGAGGGGGAGAGATAGGGATATACAGGGGAAGAGAGAGGGAGGTGGAGAGAGAGAATGGAGAGGGAGAGAGGGGGGAGGAGAGGAGGAGAGAGAGGGAGGGGAAGTGTGAGAGAGAGAGAGAAGGGGAGGGATAGACGGAGAAGGAGAGAGGGGTGGGGAGGAGAGGGAGGGAGTGGGAGAGGGCAAGGGAGACACACTGATGAGAGAGAGAGGGGGAGAGATAACGAGAGAGGGAGAGATAGAGAGAGACGGAGGGAGATAGAGAGAAAGAGAGAGGGGAGGCAAGAGAGAGAGAGGAGGAGGGAGACAAAGAGAGGGAGGAGGGTGAGAGAGAAATATAGAAAGATAGAGAGAGAGACAAAGAGAGAGGGGAGAGAGAGAGAGGGGGAGAGAGGGGAGAGGGATGGAGAGGAATGGATGGTGGGGGAGAGAGGGGGAAGGCAGAAATGGAGAGGGTGAGAGAGAGACAGAGGAGAGGGAGGGAGAGAGGAAGAGAGGGAGGAGGGGAGGGCAATAGAGGGAGGGGTAGATACAAATAGTGGAGAGATAAAGAGAGTGAGAGGGAGGGGGGAGAGATAGAGAGAAAGAATGGGGAAGAGAGAGAGTGGGGAAGAGACATAGAGATAGAAAGAGAGAGAGAGCCCGACATAGAGAGAGAGTGGGAGGGAGAGGGATAGAGAGAGGGATAGGGAGAGAGGGAGAGGGATAAAGAGAGGGAGAGCAAGAGAGAGAGTGAGAGAGAGAGAGAGAGGAAGGGAGAGTGAGAGAGAGAGTGGGGAAGGGAGATGGAGAGAGAGAGATGGGTGGGGAGGGAGAGAAAAGAGGGGGGAGAAAGGGGGATGGAGAGAGAGAGCGAGGGAGGGAGAGGGAGAGATAGAGAGAGAGCACGGGGAGGGAGGAAGAGAGTATACAGAAAAATGAGAGAGAGAGAGAGAGCGAAGGGCAGAGGGAGAGACAAAGATAGAGAGGGGCGAAGGGAGACACAAACAGAGAGAGGGGAGTGGGAGAGACAAAGAGGAGTAGAGAGAGGGGGGGGAGAGAGGGGGGGAGAGGGGGAGATATAGGGATATACAGGGAAAGAGAGTGATGGGGTTATAGAGATAAGGGAGAAGGAGAGAGGGGGGGAGGATGAGAGGGTGAGAGGGAGGGAGAGGTAGAGGGGGAGAGAGAGGGGAGGATTGAGGTAGAGGGAGAGGGAGAGTGAGAAATAGGGGGGAAGGTGGTAGAGAGAGGGATGGAGAGAGAGAGAGATATTGGTGGAAGGGGAGAGAGGGGGGATGGGGGGAAGGAGAGTGAGAGAGTGAGAGTGAGAGAGAGAGAGAGAGAGAGAGAGAGAGCAGGGAAGAGAGTTGGCAGAGTGTTAAAGTGAGAGAGGGAGAGTGGGGGATATATATATATATATATATATACAAAGATAGAGAGGGGGAGAGAGCGGGGGGGCAGAGATAGAGAGAGGGAGAGAGAGAGAGAAGTGGGGAGGGAGATAGAGAGAGAACGAGAGAGAGAGAAATAGAGAGAGAGGGGGGGGGGAGGTTGAGGAATAGAGATAAATATGGGAGGGGGGAGTGTGAGAGAGAGAGAGGTGGAGATAAAGTGGGAGGGAGGAATGGAGGGTGATAGAGTGAAGGGCATGGATGGAAGAGGTCTAAGTGCATTGGGGTAGGGGCAGAGAGAGAGAGAGAGAGAGAGAACAAGGGGGGTGGTTAGAGAGGTAGAGGGAGGTGGGGGATGAAGAAGGGTTGAGATATGGATAGATGGATGGTGGGAGGGAGCAGGGGAGGCTTGGGGTGAGAGAGTGGGAGATTGAAGGGGAGAGTGGGGAAGGAAGCGAGATAGGGAAGGGTGGAGAGGTAAGGGAGAGGAGATATAGTAATATATATAGCGAGAGTGACATAGGGGGATAAAGAGTGGTAGGGTTGGAGAGAGAGAGTGAGTGTAATATATGTGTGTGTGTGTGTGTGTGTTTATATATATATATATATATATATATATATATATACAGAGAGAGAGAGAGAGAGAGAGAGAGAGAGGGAGAGAAGGCTGATGGGGAGACGATGTGGGAGAGTGGGAGTGAAAGAGGGAGAGGTAAAGTGTGATGGGATATATATAGAAAGAGAATGTGTGAGACAAGAGTTAGGGAGGAAAGAGATAGGGAGAGACAGAAGAGAGAGGGAGGGAGCGAGAAGGAATACGAAAAACAAATAAAGGGATGGAGACGGTGAGAGTGGAAGTGGTAGTTAGGGATATGTAGAGAATAATTGGGGGTACAATGAGGGAGACGAAGAGAGTGAGAGACAAATAGAGTGGGGGTGGGGGAGGGGTAAGAGGGGGAGAGAGGGTGTGAGAAATAAAATTAGGGGGGAGGTGGAGGAGGATTCTTGAGAGAGGTGAAGGGGAGTGTGCATGTGAGAAAGGGAGAGATAGAGATAATGAGATTGGTTGTTAGTAATAATACAATAGGTCGATACCATGGGTTGTAAAAATACCGTGAATCTCCACTTTTCTACCTTTTCCTATTCAATAATATAAATTGATTTTATAATTTTTTTAAGTTTACCCACATTCACTTAATAAGACCCTTTAACTGAATTATACATTGACACTTCCAAATATTACTCTTTCCACTTATATGATAGCTAAATAATTGTATTAATTGATCCCCATTTTCCTTATAAAATAGCCTATGGGAATCAAATAGGGCATGCAATTAGTGAATATTCAAAAAATAAAAAATTACATGGTCAAACCTCTCCAAGTTGGAAAATCATTAATCTGCCTCATCCATGTTCTGTTAGTTAACTTTACAATTTTCATGCTAAAGTGAACTTATATCAATTCATTTCCAATTGTGCTTACATCACAAATGACTTCATGTGCCATCCTAGAAAGACACTAATGTGAGGGTTGTAATTCAAGGGCACTACTATGGAGGCCATAATTGGAGTGGCATCCCTATGATATACCATGCAACACATTCCATTATTACTTTTATTTCTATTGATTCTTGATAAAGTTGGTAAGTAGTCATGCAGAGTGTCACTCTCTTATCATCATCCTTTGAAATAGTTTGGAAAACATTATGTGGAGGTTTATGCCACTAAAATAATGATAAAGTAAAATAAATCCATAATAATATATAAAAAAAAATAGAAAAATAAAATATATGGTTGGGAACATAATTAGCTCATGGGGAAAAACCTACTATGAGCTCTATCCACCAGATTAGCCATCACCCGGTTGTTAGAGAACTTGATCCTACCCAAATAAAAATAAATCCTTGTATTTTCCCAACCTTTATGAGAAATAAATCACCATTTTTAAGTTGTATTAGAGTGGTGGAAATAGTACGCCAATAAAAGGGGTAAGTCATGTCTCCATGATTGATCCCTTTTTACATATATACACTCTATATGTTGGACATCAAGTAGTTGGTCTCTTGGCTATGTCACCTAACCCTTAACTCTTTCCCACTACATTGCCACCCTCTACAGTTGTGCCCATGGACTAATGGATTGACCTAGGAATTTTAACTTCCCCTTGGTGTTTGAAACACATAGTACTGTTATCCAAGTATTCATCACAAATATAAGAGAGGGAAGGTCTATATGGGACTTGTTGTAGTGAGATATGTGATAAGTATTGGTTTTTACGATAAATTTAATTATGGTCCTTTGCGTTTCCTCTATGATTTTATTTACCTAATGAACAATTTACATAAACTTTATTATAAGGATATTTTGTCAGATGTTTGACATCACAGTAACAGAGGATGTTATAGGTGATTTCCTTACCTCCTTACTAGTGGACTAGAGGTTCTAATATCCAAAGTATAGAGAGGTAGATTTACTTTGATGATGCAATTTTTAATACCTATGATATATAATTTGGCTAATAGATGGATTTAAATAATTATTTAAAACTGGAGGAGTCCCTAAATTTTAGAACACTAATCCCTTGATTTTTATCATTGGAGATATTGATGGTATGATGAGTGAATATGTGATTACCCTAGTATTCCATTTCCACTATTTGATGAGAAACACTTGATCCACAATCTAGATGATGATAGTCATCCTTGAGGTGACAAGGGATGTCTTTTATATCACTTTGGAGAGATAACACTTAGCTAGCTAATGCCACACCAACTAGTTTCCTCTTGTGAGGGCCATGTAGGGCACATTTTGGTCATGATCTCCTAGAATGGAAATGCTTTTGGTGTCTTCAACATGATCATCAAGAAATTCCTGGAATATGGAACACCCTTTAGCCCTTACATCACATTTTGAGAGAGTCTTGAACTCATTTGAAAATTTAACCATAATATAAGTATGTATTTATGTAACTAAAAAGAAAAAAATATTAATATTATAATAATTATCAATTTTATAAAAATATATATAAAATATAAAATTACAAATAGTTTTTTTTTTATCTATTTAAAAGTATAAAATTATAATAGCATCTAAACAAAATAACAATTAAAAACAATCCTAATAAATATAGTAAAAAAATATGATGACATGGTCACTGGTTCATTGTTTCTGGAAAAAAATATTTATATTAACAATTGTCGAGTGAAATGGAAAACATTCAAAATACCTATATATATATATATATATATATATATATATATATAAATATAATCTTAATATATGATTGTATTGTTTCATAAATTTAGATTAAAAGGAAAAAGAAATCCATATTACATAACTTTAAAACTTTAAATTATATATATTTTTAGCTATAGTTAAATTTGAAATAGATTAAACTAAAAATTATTTCAAATATAATTATTAAAAGGAATATTATTTTTGAAATAATAAAAAAAATACATTATTCAATTGAGAAGGAAATTCCACTCTATATGGAAAGTCTAATAACATATCATATTGAAGAAAAAACATTACCAACAATCAATAAATGAGAAACATAATGGCCAACTATATAGACTATATAATGCTTTATTCAATTGGCATGCATGCCTTACAAGTATGAAGTTGTCTTTAAGTGTTACTTTTTGGAGTTTCCCTTGGATTTTTAGCATGATTCTGATAGAAAATAATTGTGGATATTTTTTTTGTTGTTTTTGTTTAAATCAGTTTTCTGATTGCATATATGAATTCAACACATTGGAAAACCCTTGGGAACTTCTATTGTGTAAATTTTTCACATTAAACTTGTGATTTCAATGAATCTCTGCCAGATTCTAGACAATTCAATATGAAAATAAAAACTTTTCAAAAATTCACACTTGAAAAGAACTCAAATAAGTACTACCATGGATATCTAAATAATATGATTGCAAATTACTTGGAAAATTTCCTAAAAATTCACCAATGCATGGAACATCACAAATTTGTTATCATAAATTTAGTAAGATATTAATATATTGTATGTATTGTGGCATAAGTTAATAATGACACTTGGATGCTATGAACTGGCACTCTTTCTTTATTGAAGTGAGACCATCAGAAGAAGCTATATAATTCAAATAAAATAAGAAATAAAATTTATCTTACAAATTTTTGTCACAAAATATGGAAAAATATGTTCATTCGTTCTATAATCACTAAAGATTTTGACTATTTATGTATTTATGAGGACATCCAAATATACCTCCAAGAAGGAGAAACATGAGATTTTTAATTGAAGTTTATGATTTAGTTGAAATGAGAAACACACGAATTAAACACTCTTCTAAAGATATGGGTTGTAGTGTAGATTGAAAATTATTACATGTAAATTAAAATTAAAATATATATATATATATATATATATATATATATATATATATATATATATATATATATATATATATATATATATATATATATATATATATATATATATTAATTTACATTAAAATGGTAATAATTTTTTTATGAATGTAAATTTATTTTTTCTTTGGGTATATCAAAATTCGCGAAAACTAAAATTTCTTAAAATAAGAACCTTATTTACATTGTAAATTTTTTAAAATAATGTTTGCAACACCACTTTATTATCTTTGATATGGTACTTGGTTAAGGTAGATTTATGATAATTATACACATAAACATGTAGTGTGTCAATACAAAACTAAACAAGAAAATAATTGGACATCTCTTTCATTTTGATTCACATACCATTAAAATATTTTAATCATAGTTTTTATTTTCATTTCTATAATATATATTTAGTTTACATTGAGATATTGATTTAAGAGTTATCTTTAGTGAGACTTTTTGGACTTTTCAGTCTCGATGGAAATATTCAAGGTAAAATCTTGTACTTTGTTATTTAAACTAGTTTTTTTTACTATATATATGGATTTAACACCCAGAAAAACCCTAGTGAACTTGGATTGTGCACAAAACATTGATTGTGAAGGGTTATCCATCACTCTTGTGATTTAAATATCAACCTTGTGATTTCCATAAATTCCACTCGATTTTAGAGAAATTACTAAAAACAACTAGTATTGATTTATGCTACTACCCCACACTTATATATTCCATATGTCAACTTAGTGTTAAATAAGGAAATAATTATAGGTATATTTTTTCTTTTTGTAGATACACCCCATTAAATTTTTTTAATCATAAGTTATTTTTTTGTCAATCTTTTTATATAATAATTACACTCTCAATATCTATTATTCACCTTTTTATTAATATATTTTCAATACTTATTCACATTAAATAATAGAGTTACACATTCCATTATTCCATAAATTAGAAAGAAAATATTAATTAAATGAAAAATATGCTTCATTTTATTTATTTATAGTTGACCTTGAATTTATTTTTGTCACTAATATTTTTTATATTCCATGTATAATCATTGTATTAAGGATTAAAGAATTTTCATGTAATCCTTATATCATAGAGTCTAAAATAATTATTAACATAGGAAAACATATTTTAAATTCATTTAGTTTTTTTTGAAGTATGTGAAGTTGATATAAAATTATTTTCAATATTATCAAATTAAATTATTTTTATTTCTATCTCTATATAAATATGTATAGAGTTTATATTGGAATATATTAGTTGATATAAATATTCTAATATCTCATTCAAGGTTTTTATTGGAATGTTTTTAAATAAAAAAATTACACGTCTTCCTAATATTCAAAAGAAAAAATATAACAGTTTCTTTTAAATTAGTTTATATCTCAGAAATTGAAATAAAATTATTTTAATTATTATGGATATTGAAATAATTTATTTGTTTATAATTACAACATTAATATAATTCTAAATATCATGTATCAATTTCATCCAATTAAGCACCTTCCTTGTACTAAAGAAATAAAATGCAATTTAATTTTTTTATGATTTTTTTTTTTTAAATTTTTGTAATGTAAATACATTTATTATTTGTTAATGTAATATTAATAGACAACATATACTTATACTAATTTATAGAGATTTTATCAAAGGAAAAATAAATTTTGTAAATTTTGTTAGGAACATCTATTACCTACTATCCATCTATTACCTACTATCCATAATATATATTATATATATATTAAATTTACGTTTTCTCTTTCTAATACCTATCCAATACATACTAAAATATATGTTTTATTTATGATTAATATTTATAAAAAAATTAACATGTCAATTGCCAAATTTATATTAAAATATAGAAAGGATTGTACATTTTTTTGAGATTAGATGATAAAAGAAAAGTTATGAATGAAACCCAATTATTTTTTTCCAATATTTTTATAGTTTATTTTAAATTACATTATTAAAAATAAATATTAAAATATTTTATTTATAACTTTTTAAAATAGTGGGAAAAATTCATATTTGTGTTATCAATCCAATTGTAATATACTGTTATCTCTTAATGCATGTGAACTCATCTTTATTATTCAAGGAAAAACACAACCTGTTATTGTTGGTAGTTGGTAAGAGTGCATACTTTCTTTATAAAAATGATTAACAAATTTTGTATTATATTTATTATTTATTTAAATACTATATCTTAAATTTAATTATTATTATTATTATTATTATTAGTTTTTATATATATTCAAGTTACAAAAATATTTTATATAACATAAAAATGATAAATTTAATTTTATGTTATTTTTGTTTTATTATTATTTTGTGTACGAGTTTTTGTGTATAAGGAAAACTAACTAAATTTTAATTCATAAAATTATTTTGTGTTTTTATTTTATAAAAAAAATGACATTTCACAACTTGATATTAAATATTGTTTTTAACTTTCAAGATTATCATTTAACAATTTTAATAATAATAATAATGATAAAATTTCAATTTTCTAAAAAAAAATTAATTATAAAAACCAATATCATATTATTAATATATAATATTTATGTATATCTTTAAATTTTAGCCTAGCTAAAACGTGAAATTGAAATGCAATAAGATAAAATATTATCATAAAATTATATAAATCTTATCATTTAATTTTTTGGCAGCTATATATGAAATACAAACAATATTACTAAATAATTTTGCCTTATTTCAAATTAAAAAATAATGTGAAAGGTTTTTTTTAACTTTTAATTTGTTAATAAATTTTTATATTATCTTATATTTTATTTTAAAATTTCTTTTTTTAAATATGTTTTAAATTTTAAATTTTTTATTTTTAATTATAATATTTTAAAAATTACCAAGTTATAATAATAATAATAATAAATAAAAAGCAAAAAAACACAAAAGCATAAAAATTTCATAATATAGAAAAACAAAAAACAACAAAAGCACACAAACTCTAAAATAATGGAAATTCAAATGTGAAAGAAATAGACCGTTAAGAATCTTCTTCGCTTAGAAAAAATAGGACAGTTGCCAGAAGTGGAAGTGGCAGACTTGCCTAAAATAGAGATAATTAGGATGGATGAGTTGGTAATGGGAGTGAAAGCCGTGAATAAAGTATATCTGTTGATCTGGAAAAAGCTAAAGAAAACGGAAGTATCCGTTGATCTGGGAAAAAGCCGAAGAAAACCGAAGAGGTACAGAGAATCAGGGATATCATTTTTAGTTTTTACGTTGAAGGAAAAGGACGTGGAAACACATATAATTTCAAATCTCCACCCTCTTTCTTCCTCATTCCGTTGTGGTATGTTTTGTGTGAAGCGCCTCCATTTTTGTGTGTTGACAGAAGAGGACGACAATGGGTTGGAAGCATTGTTGATGAATTCTCTTTCTATTGTATTGAAGAGCATAATGAATTTGGCTCATCAGCTCCCGAAGATCATCAACTCTATGCAATCAATGCTCTTTCTTGATTCACAGGAACCGCCTACAGGAGAGTTTAGTTTGTGACAGAACCCACTTTCTTGATTCACAGGAACCACTTACAGGAGAGTTTGTGACAGAACCCAGAGGGGAGAGTTGTCATGTTCCAATGCGCTCTTGTTGCTGCTGTTAGCCAAACTGTTTTTGGGCTATTATTTTTTACTCCAAATTGTTTCCAGGTATTTTATTTATTTCTGTTGTGTTTATTTAAATTTAATGTAATTTGTTGTTAATGTAAACTTGTTGTTCGCATTTACTCTTTACTTCATTTTCTTTAATTAATTCAACAACTTTCTATTTCATTTTCTTTAATTAGTTAACCTCCCTCAAACAGGCCTTCTGGCATTCTTGCTTTCTGGCCTTTTTTTCTTTAATTAATTAGCTATCTTGTTCGATTTAGGTTTATTTTTGTGTTAGCTTTCAAATTTGTGTGCTCCGTTCCGCTTCGAGAGAAAGAATAAACTCGTTTTTAGGTGTCACTTCTTTTTAATATCACGGCAGTTTAATTTAATCTAAAATTCATTGAGCTTTTGATACCAATTTCAACTAGGCCGCCTAGAATAGAAATATGGATTTTGAGGATCTCTCCTATGCAAGTATAAACTATTTTTTTTTATTGAGCTATTGATGCCAATTTGAATTAGTCGACTTAGTATCGAAATCTTAAGACTCTTTTTTGATGAAATACAAGAGTTATTTAATTACTTTAGAGGTTGTGCAATACTACGTTCATTGCCATTTTCATGTGCAACTAAACTTCATCTAATTCGTCCAGTTTCCACTAGACTCGAACTGATGTATCGCTCCACCTTCCCAGTATCTTCCTTCCACATTCCTCTACATTGTATTTTCATTGTTTTTGCGTTTGACTCGTGAGATGTATCCACTCGGCAAAGCTCTTCAGCGCTCCTTAGTGTCAAAACTATATAAAAAAAAATTATAGGGTTATGTTTTGGAAGATTGTTAGGTTAAGACCATTTTACCCGTTGCCAAAGCATATATATTATTATAGTTTTGATGTAAATTTAACGTGATTTTATCCAGTGCTTTAATAAGGTTTTTATATATTTTAGCTAAAAAGGATAAGCAATTTTAGCAATTTGCAGTTCACTTCAATATATTTAATGTTTTAATGTCTATGGAAAAATAATTTATCAATTTATATTAAATTAGAGTAAAATTTAGATTAAAATTAATTAAAATAATTGATGAAAAATAATTAGAAATGTAGAGAAGATCTTTTAGTTAATAACCTTAATTTGTTCTACCTTAATGTATTATAGTCACTTTCTTATGATGAGGTGAAGTCAATTCAAAATTTATTATGAGATATATTTAAAGTGTCTAATAATTCCTCAAATAATTTGTATAAACTATATATATTATTAAGGTGTGTTGTTTTCACATTAGGAACTAAGAGAGAGAGAAAGAGGGGGATAGAGAGTGAGGGGGGGGAGACATAGAGAGAGGGAAGGAGAGATGAAAGGCGAGAGAGAGAGGGAGGGAGGGAGATAGAGGGAGAGGGAGAGGGAGACAAGGAGATGGAAATAGAGGGAAGGGGAAGAAAGGGGGAGGGGGAAGAGAGAGAGAGAGGGCCGGGGGGAGAGAGAGGGTGAGGAGAGAGGGAGAGAGAGAGCGGTGGGGGATGTGGAGAGAGAGAGAGAGAGAGAGAGCTAGGGGAGGGGGGGTTCGGCGGAGATTGAGGGAGGAAAAGTGAGGGAGGGGAGGCAAGAGATAGAAAGAGGAGGGGAGGGGGAGAGATAGCGAGATGGGAAGAGAGAGTGTGGGGGGGGGAGGCTGAGTGAGGAAAAGGGAGGGAGGGGAGGCAAGAGAGAGAAAGAAGAGGGGAGGCGGAGAGAGAGGGTGTGATGTGGAGAGAGAGAGAGAGAGAGAGAGAGAGAGGGGGGGGGGGCGAGGGCTGGGCGGGAGAAGGAGAGAGGGGGTAGGGTGAGGGAGGTAGGCTGATGGGGGCAGGGTGAGGGAGGAAGGGGGTGGGGAGAGATGTAGCGATGAGAGAGATAGAGATGGAGAGATAAGGAGACAAGGAGAGATATAGAGAGAGGGTGAGAGAGAGATAAAGGGAGGGAGATAGAGAGAAAGAGAGAGGGGAGGAGGGAGAGAGAGGGGGGAGGGAGATAGAGAGAGGGTTGAGGGAGAGAGAGAGAGAGAGAAAGAGAGATAGAGCTAGAGACGGAGAGGGAGGTAGGAGAGAAAGTGGGGGGGAGAAGATTGAGAGAGGGGAGATGGAGGGAGAGGAATGGAGGGTGGGGGAGAAAGAGGGTGAGGGTTAGAGACAAAAAAAGTAGAGATAAAGAGAGTGAGGGGGGGAGAGAGAGAGAGAAAGAAAGAGAGAGAGAGAGAGAGATCAAGGAAGAGAGAGAGTGAGAGACAAAAATAGAGAGAGAGAGAGAGAGAGAGAGAGAGAGAGAGAGAGAGAGAGAGAGGAAAGGAGAGGGAGTGAGAGAGAGTGGGGAAGGGATATGGAGAGAGAGAGAGGGGCGGGGAGGGAGAGAGAAAGAGCAGGGGATAAATGGGGATGGAGAGAGAGAGGGAGAGAGAGATATAGAGAGAGAGCATGGGGAGGCATGGGGAGGGAGGAAGAGAGAGTATAAGGAAAGGAGAGAGAGAGGGGAGTGAAAGAGACAATGAAGTGGAGGGAGAGAGGGGATAGAGGGGGAGAGATAGGGATATACAAGGGAAAAGAGAGGGAGGGGGAGAGAGAGAAGGGAGAGGGACAGAGGGGGGAGGAGAGGGGGAGAGAGGGAGGGGAAGTGAGATAGAGAGAGAGAGACAGAGAGAAGGGGAGGGACAGAGGGAGAAGGAGAGGGGGGTGGGGAGGGAGAGGGAGGAAGTTGGGGAGGGAGGGGGATGGGGAGAGATACACCGATGAGAGAGAGAGAGGGAGAGATAAAGAGAGAGGGAGAGATAGAGAGAGGGAGGGAGATAGAGAGAAAGAGAGAGGGGAGGTGAGAGAGAGAGAGGGGGAGGGAGATAGAGAGAGGGAGGAGGGTTAGAAAGAAATATAGAAGGATAGAGAGAGAGACAGAGAGGGAGGAGGATTAGAGAGAAATATAGAAGGATACAGAGAGTGGGGGGAGAGAGATTGAGAGAGGGGAGAGGGAGGGAGAGGAATGTATGGTGGGGGAGAGAGGGGAAGGCATAAATGGAGAGGGGGAGAGAGAGACAGAGGAGAGGGAGGGAGAGAGGAAGATAGGGAGGAGGGGAGGGCGAGACGGGGAGGGGTGGATAAAAATAGAGGAGAGATAAAGAGAGTGAGGGGAAGGAGATAGAGAGAGAGATACAGACATACATAGAGAGAGAGTGGGAAGGAGAGGGATAGAAAGATGGATAGGGAGAGAATGAGAGGGATAGAGAGAGGGAGAGGGAGAGAGAGAGTGGGGAAGGGAGTTGGAGAGAGAAAGAGGGGTGGGGAGGGAGAGAGAAAGAGGGGGGAGAAAGGGGGATGGAGACAGAGAGCGAGGGAGGGAGAGAGAGAGGTAGAGAGAGACCATAGGGATTGACAGAGAGAGAGAGAGAGAGTGAAGGGCAGAGGGAGAGACAAATAGAGAGAGGGGTGAAGAAAGACACAAAGAGAGAGAGGGGAGCGAGAGAGACAAAGAGGAGTAGAGAGAGATGGGGAGAGAGGGGGAGATATGGGGGGAGAGATAGGAATATATTGGGAAAGAGAGTAAGGGGATTAGAGAGAGAGAAGGGAGAAGGAGAGATGGGGGGGAGGGAGAGAAGGAGAGAGGACAGGGGAGGGTGAGAGGGAGAGAGAGAGGGGGGGGGGGGGGGAGGAGAGAAGGGAGAAGGAGAGAGGGTGGGGAGGGTGAGAGGGAGAGAAAGCAGGGGGGTGGACAAAGGGAGAGGGAGAAGGAGAGAGGGGGGGAGTGTGAGGCAGGGAGAGAGAGAGGGAGTGGGGAGAGACAAAGGGAGAGGGGAGGTGGGAGTGTGAGGGAGGCTGAGGGAGAGCGGGAGGTGAGGAAGGAAGGGGGATGGGGAGAGACACACCGATGAGAGAGATAGAGAGAGAGGGATATATATAGAGAGAGGGAAAGAGAGAGAGAGAGAGAGAAAGAGAGGAAAGGTGAGAGAGGGAGAGAGGGGAGGAGAGAGAGAGATAGAGAGGAAGGAGGGAGAGAGAGATAGAGGAAGAGAAAGAGAGACAGACTGAGTGAGAGAGGGATGTAGGAGAGAGATAGGTGGGGAGGGATATTGAGATAGGGGAGAGAAAGGGAGAGAGAGAGGGGAGAGGGAGGGAGAGAGAGAGGATGAGATAGAGGAGGGGAGGGTGAGAGGGGGAGGGGTTGAGACAAAGAGAGGAGAGAGAAAGAGAGTGAGGGGTGGAGAGAGAGAGATGGGAGGGGGGAGAGAGAGAGAGGGGGGAACAAAAGTGAGAGAGAAAGTGGGGGGAAAGGGGGAGGTAGAGAGAGAGTGAGGGAGGGAGGGAGAGAGAGAGAAAGGGAGCACGAGGAGGGAGGGAGAGAGAGAGAGGGAGGGAGAATTCCATAGGGAGAGAGAGAGAGAGAGAGAGGGAGGGAGAGATAGTGCGGGGGATAAATGGAGAGGGGAGAGAGAGTGGGGGGGGGGGGAGAGAGAGAGAGAGAGGAGGGAGGGAGAGAGAAAGAGTGCAGAGGATAGAGAGAGTGAGAGAGAGAGTGACAAACTTGATCACTTCATTTTGAGATTCAACCTCAACCATCTATTCTTCATCAAATGCTTCTTTCTTATTATGCTTGGCCATAAACAATACTCTTCCGTTGATTTCTTCTTCGTTATCACTGTCTTCATTGGATGAGTGGCTATCTTCTTTGGAGACGAAAATCTTCTTAAAAAATTTCTTCTTGCATTTCTTGTTGAACTTCCTCGGACCTTTATTTCCTTTCATAGCAACCTCATTTTTTTAAGGACACTTGGTTGCAAAATGCCCAACCTCACCACAATCAAAAAATATCAATGGAAGTTTACCTTTGAATTTCCCCATACCTGTTCTCATTTTTCATGTGTAGTAGGAAGATTATTTATCTGAAAATTCTTCTTCATCTTCTTCCTTTTCTTCTTCCTTACAACTACAAGTTTTCTCTTTTGTAGTATGCTTTTCCTTATGAGTTTTCTTGGATGCAACGAATGATGTTTCTAGGTGAGATGTGTCATCCTCTTCTTTAATCCTCACTTCATATGTCATAAGAAATCCATGAAATTCATGTTTGTTGAGATTGGCTATATTCAAACTATATCCCAGGGCAGATACCTTTGGGTTGAATCTTGCCAAAAAGGTTCTAAGGATCTTTCGGAAAACAATTTTAATGTCGACAGATTCTCCCAAACCTTCCAATGCATATGTTATTTCACCAACATGCTATAAGTATGCACCAATATTTTGATCTTCCTTCATTTTGAGTTGCTCAAATTTTTCCCTGTAAATTTGAAGCTTTGTTTCTTTCACGTTTGAGTCACCTGCATATATATTCTCAAGATTGCCCCATACTTATTTACCAGTTTTGCAACTTAGTACCTTAATATAGATAGATTCGATAAGCCCACTGATAATGATATATTTATACTTTAAATCATATACCATACTTTTCTTTCCTTGTTCATCTCTGGTCACTGTAAAACCTTTGTCAATGATTTGCCATACTTCGTATCCTTCTACCAGGAAATGAACCTACATTATTCCACTCCAAAGTACGTAGTTATTTCCTTTGAGTAGAGGAACTCTATTCTTGGTATACTCCGTGATCTCCTTCCAGTTTATAGACTAATATTGAAGGAACCAATATCTGATACCAATTGTTGGAAATACTAAGAGAAGGGGGTGAATCGGTATTTCTTATCAATTAACACTTTTAAATATTTTCAAAGCATTAGTTAATATTAAATTTTTCTTGTTGTTTATCCAGTAAAAACACTAAACAATAGAACACAATAGGCACATGAATATTAGGTGGAGAACCCCCTCCGAGTAAAAAACCATTGAACGCTTTTTTAATAAATTATTTAATATGCAGCCTCAACTAAAATGGAAGGTACAAATTCCTAGAATTATATCAAAGAATTATTCTCCAGCTCCCACTCAAAGGACACCCCAAGGCCTTGGTTTCTTTAGTAGACACGTGAATGGATGCCCCGAAATCCTAGACCGACCTATGACCCTTAAGTGTTCACAGGCTCCAATCTGTAGGTGACTTCATGCACCAAACTAGCACCTCCCTGCCACCCTATAACGATCATAAATAATACAAGAGTGTGTACTCTCATACCAGGGACAATGATCCATGATAAAATATGACTCACAATGATTTTATTGAACTAGACCAAGCACCCAATCACACTATGACCTACAACCCAACCATAACATTATCCAAAAATGACACTTAAACCTCCCAAAATTTCCTCTCCGACTCTATGAACATTGAATCTTTTACAATAATGACTCTTTTACAATGATGATTTTTATAATACTAACTTTTGACACAACCTAATACTTGACTTGGGACTACTCCTTTGAACACTAGGAGTTGTTAATGTATTGTTGTGTTTGCTTCAAGTAATGGTAGTTTGGAATTGCATTGTCCTTCTTATATGTGTCTGAGTTGTCCTATTGTGTCCTCCTTCCTACACATGCATTAATGAACACGACCCAAACCAATATACAAAAAAAATACTTACACTATCCTACAAACCATATGTGAAATAAATATTCAAAACTCAAATGTAAATATGTTCAACATTTATGAACGAAACCCAATCAAACATACATAAAAGATACTTACAATGTCCTGTAAAAACACATGTCAGAGATGGTATTCAAATTAACATTCAAAAATTAATCATACCTACCTTGTTGTAGTAGACTTACCCATGATTGTTGATGTGTTGTTCTTACCATAGTGATCCTTGAATGAATATTTTTTCTTGCCTTCTAGAAGATCGGTATTGAATATGTTTTATCTATGTAATTTCCAATCTCCAACGTCTAAAATTGCAGCTTGTGGTAGCCTTTCGAGTCCTCTTTCCAATCTCCTACGATGACCTGATTATAGAATAGTTTAGTAGAGTGAACTTTTATGAAGTTCCACATGTCACGGTTTCATAATTCAGTCCTGAAAATAATACGCAAGAAACCACAACCGATCCTCTTTCTGTCACTTTTTACGAAATTTAAATCCAATGCTCAGAGAGGAAGTTATGATGATTTTCTCAAGTTCACCTATTTGACATGAAATTCGGGATCATACAAAAACCTTAAGTTCCTCAAATCATATCTTAAAAAATATAGCAAACCAATATATGAAATTCAGTTGATTTAGATATTATTTGGATCTTCAAGGGGATATGTTAACATATTTATTGATGATGGAAACATTGCACAGGATTCGTCATGGGGCATTTCAGGATCGGGTACGGGAAAATGAGCATGGTAAAAAATTATTGTGTAATAGATGCCCCCTAAAGCATGAAGGAAGAGCATGGAGTGATGTCTAAAATGCTTTATGAATCAAGGAAAAGAACACAAAACCCCTTTGAAAAACCTGCCAAATTAAACATTTACAAGATATGGCATCTCTCGTATAAATACGCCTAACCATATAATGTTACACTAGGCATCGAATGACACATGAGACCATGATATGCTCGCGACCACCCCTCTAAAGAGATAATAGAAATAGATCAGTGATATGGACACAGTCATCCATATAGATAGGATCATGTATATAAACATGAATACTCAATAACTCCTCCCAGCCTGGAAAAAAAAAATTAGATGTGACCTAGGGTCCTCATTGTGATCTCAATGAACCCAATGTATGAATCTATCCATGCAAATAAATGTGTTGGTGTCAAACATGGTAGAAACCACCTAATTACCGGTCCGTGATGAAAATTGTTAATTAGGAACCACCAAGGGTAGAGTTTTTCATAGGAACTCCGAAGGGGAGAGTTGTCATGTTCCAATGTTCTATTGTAGTTGCTTCTACCCAAACCCAAAACCAAACCGTCTTTGGGCTATTCTTTTTTACAACAAATTTGTTGCTGGTACTTTATTTATTTATGATGTGTTTATTTAAATTTAATGTAATTTGTTGTTGATGAAAACTTGCTTTTATTGTTTACTCTCTACTTTATTTTCTTTAATTAGTTTAAGAAATCTCTATTTCATTTTCTTTAGTTAGTTTAACCTCCCTCAAACCTGCCTTCCAGACTTCTTGATTTTGATAATTAGGTTCTCTTGGTCGATTTAGGTTCCATTTTTGTGTTGGAATTCAAATTTGTGTCGGTTTCAACAACAATCATTTGTAGTATGATTTTGAGAGTCTCTCTTAGGTTCGACTTCTAGAAAAAGAATAAACTAATTTTTCTATATCGCATCCTTTTAATATCATGGCACTGTAATTTAGTGTAAAATCCATTGAGTTCTCGGTACCAATTTCAACCAATCCACCTAAGATTTAAATATGGATTTTGAGGGTCTTCCTTAAATGGTTTAGCTTCCAGAAAAGGTGTAAAATCTTTTTCGATTGAGTTGTGCATACTGATTTCAACTAGTCCACCTAGGATTGAAATCTTAAGTGTGAGATCAGGAGACAATACTTGTTTTTTATGAAATTCAATTACTTTGGAGGTTGTCCACTATTATTCATTTCCATTTTCGATAGTGACTTGACATCTGAAACATAGGCAATGTGCAACCAAAATTCATTTAATTTGTGTAGTCCCACACGAGAATGAAGCCTTTATCAGTTGTGCAACCAAGATCAAAAAAATGGTTCGAATGTTGAATGGATTTCATGTTGGTTGTTTATTGAATGTTGAGATCTCATATTATGACCTGAGTAGGAAGACATTAGATGAAATTTCATGTTCAATGCGTAAATATATTTTTCCACCATACATAGCATCTATTATAGTACTATCCTTCAATCAAACAACATAAAACCTAGAGTCAAGATCTTAAAAATAATCCAAATTATAAGTTGCAATGAAGTTGATCATGGATGCCAAGATAGGCTAAAAAATGCATGAGATTGAATTTTTTTTTTTTTGGCGGGGTTTTGGCTTAGTGGCACATAAATTTTGAGTTCTCGAGTTTGGTTACGTGGTACAATAGGTACTCATTTTTCCAACACTAAAAATCATAACTTAAATTAACGGATGTTTATTATCAGTAAACGTGCCAACATAAATTTAAAATGCTATTCCTTCCCTTGGTGTCCACAATAAATTTTCCACATTACTTTTGCCATATAATTCTTTCAAAGTTTATACTAATTTATCTCGATCCATGATAATTTTATTTCAACACGTAACTTGGTATGCCTCGCTGGTAGTAATTTTAATGGATCTCAAGATAAGATTTATGGATCTCAAGCTATGATGTCGACCCTAGTTGTATGGTCTATGTAATTCCTGCTAGCTGGGATTGAAATTTGGATGTAAGGGTAAATGAATAATGACAACGATGATATGCAAATCATCTTGTTTGTAGGGTGATGTCATTGGCGCAGATGAAATAAGAAGTGTCTCTATATTGTAATTGTATTTGCTTTCTATTCGCATTTTACTAGTGAGATGTATCCACTCTAAAATCTCTTCAGCACTCCTTAAGGTCAAAACTATAAATATAATGTTATATTTTGGAAGATGGCTCAGTTGAAGAGCGGTTTCCAAGAGCATATATTATTATAGTTTTGAAGTAAATGTAATGTGACTTTTACCAACTCTTTTAATAAGGGTTGTATATATATATATAGGGCTAAAACCTACTCCAAATTCTAGCAATTTATAGTATATTTAAATCTTTTTATTTTTTGTTTCCATGTGAATGAAAAAATAATTAATCAATTTTACATTAAATTAGAGTGAAAATTTATACTGATATTAAATAAACCAATTAAAACAATTAGTGCAAAGATGATTAGAAATCTAGAAAACATCTTTTTGATTAATAACCTTTATGTCTTCTAATTAATATCCTTAATGAGTTATAGTCACTTTATTTGAAGTTACCTTTAATTTACTATATATTAATATGGTGAGGTCAAGTCAATTCAAAATTTATCATGATATATATAAACTCTCTCGTAATTTTTTTTAAATAATGTTTCCTTAAATAATTTGTATAAATTAGATATACTATTAAGGTTTTTTTATTTTTTTCACTTTAGAAATTAGCATTCATATATTTTTAGAAAGAGAGAGAGAGGGGAGTACAGAGAGAGAGAGGTAGGGAGAGGTAGGGAGTGGGAGAGGGTGGGAGAGTGAGAGTGAAAGAGAGAGACGAAAGGAGAGAGAAATATAGATAAAGGTGTTAAAGAGAGAGGGGGAGGGGTGGAGAGACAGAGATAGATAGGGGGAGAGAGACATAGAGGGGGAGAGGGGTAGAGAGAGAGAGCGGCGGGGGGATGGAGAAAGAGTGAGAGTGACTGAATGAGTGAGAGAGAGAGAGGGGGGGGAGGAGAGAGAGAGAGGGGGGAGAGATCGAGATGGAGGGAGGGAGAGGGAGAGAGAAAAGGAAGGGGAGGGAGAGGGAGAGAGGAGGGAGGGAGGGAGGGAGAGAGTGAGTGAGGGAGAGAAGTTGGAATGGGAGAGAGTGAGAGAGGGGGAGGGGGAGGAACAGAGGAGAGAGAGAGGGAGAGGAGCCAAGGAGATATATATATATATATATATATATATATATATATATATATATATATATATATATATATGGAGAAAAATATAGGGGGAGGGGGTGAGAGAGAGAAATATAGGGCTAAGAGATCGGGAGAGAGAGAGAGAGAGAGAGAGAGAGAGAGAGAGAGAGAGAACAAGGGGAATGGTTAGAGAGGTAGAGGGAGGTGGGGGATGAAGAAGGGTTGAGATATGGATAGATGGATGGAGGGAGGGGTGGAGGGTTGGCGTGAGAGAGTGGGAGAGGGAAAGAGAGAGTGGGGGAGGAAGCGAGATAAAGAAATATGGAGAGGTAAGGGAGAGGAGATATAGTGAGATATATAGCAAGATTGACATAGGGAGATAAATATTGGTAGGGTAGGAGAGAGAGAGAGTAAGTGGAATATATATATATATATATAGAGAGAGAGAGAGAGACAGAGACGTAGATAGAGGCAGGATGGGAGGGGAAGGGAGAGAGGGATGATGGGGGAGATGATGTGGGAGAGTGGGGATGAAAGAGAGAAGAGAGAGGGAGGGAGTGGGGAGGGGGTGGCGAAGGGGGTGAGGGGAGAGGGGGAGAGAGGGCGCGAGCGATAAAATTAGGGGGGAGATGGAGGAGGATTCTTGAGAGAGGTGAAGGGGAGTGTGTGTGCGAGAAAGGGACAGATAGAGATAAGATATTAGTGGTTATTAATAATACAATATGTCGATACCATGGGTCATAAAAATACCACGAATCTCCCCTTTTCTATTTTTTCCTGCTCAATAATATAAACTGATTTTATATTTTTTTTAATTTTACCCACATTCACTTAATAAGACCCTTTAATTTAATTATACATTGACACTTCCAAATACTACTCTTTTCACTTGTATGACAGCTAAATAATTGTACTAATTGATCCCCATTTTCCTTAAAAATAGCCTATGGGAATCAAAAAGGGCATTCAATCAATGAATATTTGAAAGATAAAAAAATACATGGTCAAACCTCTCCAGGTTAAAAAATCATTAATTTACCTCATCCATGCGCTCTTACTTAACTTGACAGTTTTCATGCTAAAGTGAATTTATGTCAATTCACTGCCAATTGTGCTTGCATCACAAATGGCTTCATCTGCCATCCTAGAAAGACACTACTGTCTAAGGAGATTTCAATTTACATAAACTTTATTATAAGGAGATTTTGTGAGATGTTTGACATCACAGTAGTAGAGGTTGTTATAGGTGATTTCCATACCTCCTTACCAGTGGACTAGAAGTTCTTAGATCCAAAGTATATAGAGGTAGATTTACTTTGATGATGAAATTTTCAATACCTATGATATATAGTTTGGCTAATAGAGGGATTTAAATAATGATTTACAACTATAGGAATTCCAAAATGTTAGAACATTAATCCCATGATTGTTAGCCTTGGAGATATTGATGGTGTGATGAGTGAATATGTGACTACCCTAGTATTCCATTGCCACTATTTGATGAGAATCACTTGATCCACAATCTAGATGAAGATGGTCATCCTTGAGGTGACAAGGGATGGCTTCTATATCACTTTGGAGAGACAACACTTAGCTAGCTAATGCAACATCACCTAGTTTCCTCTTGTGAGGGCCATGTAGGGCACATTTTGGTCATGATCTCCTGGAATGGAGATGCTTTTGGTGTCTCGAACATGATCATCAAGAAATTCCTGGAATATGGAACACTCTTTAGCCCTTACATCACATCTTGAGAGAGTCTTGAACTCATTTTAAAATTTAACCATAATATAAGTATGCATTTATGTAATTAAAAAGAAAAAAAATATTAATATTATAATAATTATTAATTTTATTAAATATATATATATATATATATATATATATATATATATATATATATATATATATATATATATATATATATATATATCTATATATATATGATTTTAAAATATGATTGTATTGTTTCATAAATTTAGATTTAAAAGGATAAAGAAATCCATATTACATAACTTTAAAACTTTAAATTATATATATTTATAGTTATAGTTAAATTCAAAATAGATTAAACTAAAAATTATTTCAAATATAATTATTAAAAGGAATATTATTTTTGAAATATTATAAAGGAACATTATTCAATTGAGAAGTAAATTCCATGCTATATGGAGAGTCTAATAACATATGAGATTGAATAAAATTACCAACAATCAATAAATGAGAAATATAATTGCCAACTATATAGACTATATAATGCTTTATTCAATTGGCATGCATGCCTTACAAGTATGAAGTCGCTTAAGTGTTACTTTTTGGATTTTCCTTGGATTTTTAGCACAATTGATAGAAACAATTGTGATTTTTTTGTCAGGTAAATTTGCATATTAAACTTGTGATTTCAATGAATCTCTGCCAGATTCTAGACAATTCAATATGAAAATAAGCAGAATTTTTTTTTCAAAAAATCACACTTATAGCCATGTAAATGATATGATCATAAATCATTTGAGAAATTAACAATTTAAATTAGAAAATAAAACAATTTTTTTTTGAAAAAGGAACTTGAAAACAACTCAAATAAGTACTATCATGGATATCTAAATAATATGATTGAAAATTACTTGTAAAATTTCCTAAAAATTCACCAATGCATGGAACAACATAAATTTTGTATCATAAATTTAGTAAGATATCAATATATTGTATGTATTGTGGCATAAGTTAATAATGACACTTGGATGCTGTGAATTGGCACTCTTTATTTATTGAAGTGAAACCATGAGAAGAAGCTATATAATTCAAATAAAATATGAAACAAAATTGATCTTACAAATTTTTGTAAAAAAATATTGTAAAATATGTTTATTCGTTCTATAATCACTAAAGATTTTGACTATTTATGTATTTATGAGGACATCTAAATATAGCTCCAACAAGGAGCAACATGAGATTTTTAATTGAAATTTATGATTTAGTTGAAATGAGAAACTCATGAATTAAACACTCTTCTAAATATATGAGTTATAGTGTAGATTGAAAATTATTACACGTAAATGAAAATTAAAATTTTAATGATGATGATGATGATGATGGTTAACGTCCACCGATCGAACCTAAAGAAAAGAGTTATTTAATTTGATTTAATATTTTATTCCTGTGCTCAAAAAGCTTGGAGAGATTAAAATTTACAGTAAAATTTTATGCTAATAATTTTTTTATGAATGTAAATTTATTTTTTCTTTGGGTATATCAAAATTCGAGAAAACTAAAATTTCTTAAAATAAGAACCTTATTTACATTGTAAATTTTAAAAATAAATTTTGCAACTCCACTTTATTATCTTTGATATGGTACTTGGTTAAGTTAGATTTATGATAATTATACACATAAACATGTAGTGTGTCAATACAAATCTAAATAAGAAAATAATTGGACATGTCTTTCATTTTGATTGACATACCACTAAAATGTTTTAATAATAATTTTTATTTTCAGTTATTTTTATAATATATACTTAGTTTACATTGAGATATTGATTTAGGAGTTGTCTTTAGTGAGACGTTTTGGACTTTTCATTGTGGACGGAAATATTCAAGGTAAAATCTTGTATGGATTTAACACCCTGAAAAACCCTAGTGAACTTCGATTGTGCACAAAACTTCAATTGTGCAGGGCTATCCATAAATATTGTGATTTCAATATCAATCTTGTGATTTCCATAAATTCTAGCTCGATTTTAGAGAAATTACTAAAGACAACTCGTATTTATTTATGCTACTACCCCACACCCATATATTCCATATGTTAACTTAGTGTTACTTTTTGGACTTTCCCTTGGATTTTTGGCATGATTCTCATAGAAACAATTGTAATTTTTGTTGTTAGTTCAAATTGGTTTTTTGATTGAATATATGAATTCAACACATTGGAAAACCCCTTGGGAACTTCTATTGTGCAAATTTCAGACATTAAACTTGTGATTTCAATGAATCTCATCGCATTCTTAGATAATTTGATTTGAAAATAAAATTTAAAAACTTTTCAAAAAGTCACACTTATAGACATCTGAATGTTATGATAATAAATCACTTGTAAAATTCACAATTTAGGTTAGAAAATAAAACATAAAAATTTTCAAAAATTTTCACTTGAAAACAACTCAAATAAGTACTACCATGGATATCTAAATAATATGATTGCAAATTACTTGCAAAATTTCCTAAAAATTGACCAATGCATGGAACATCACAAATTTGTTATCATAAATCTAGTAAGATATGAATATATTGTATGTATTGTGGCATAAGTTAATAATGACACTTGGATGCTCTGAATTCGAACTCTTTCTTTATTGAAGTGAAACCATGAGAAAAAGCTATATAATTCAAATAAAATAAGAAACAAAATTGATCTGACAAATTTTTGTAACAAAATATTGCAAAATATGTTTATTCGTTCTATAATCAATAAGATTTTGACTATTTATGTATTTATAAGGACATAGAAATATAGCTCCAAGAAGGAGAAACATGAGATTTGTAATTGAAATTTATGATTTACTTGAAATGAGAAACACATGAATTAAACACTCTTCTAAAGATATGTGTTGTAGTGTAGACTGAAAATTATTACCTGTAAATTAAAATTAAAATTTATATATATATATATATATATATATACACATTAAAATTTTATGGTAATAATTTTTTTATGAATGTAAATTTAATTTTTGTTTGGGTATATCAAAAGTTGGGGAAAACTAAAATTTCTTAAGATAAGAAACTTATTTACATTGTAAATTTTTAAAAATAAAGTTTGCAACTCCACTTTATTATCTTTGATATGGTACTTGGTTAAGGTATATTTATGATAATTATACACATAAACATGTAGTGTGTCAATACAAAACTAAATAAGAAAATAATTGGACATCTCTTTCATTTTGATTCACATATCTTTAAAATGTTTTAATCATAATTTTTATTTTCAGTTATTTGTATAATACATTCTTAGTTCACATTGAGGTATTGATTTAACAGTAGACTTTAGTGAGAATTTTTGGACTTTTCAATTATATTCAAGGTAAAATTTTGTATTTTGTTATTTAAACTATTTTTTTTAAATGTATATGTGGATTTAACACCCAGAAAAATGCTAGTGAACTTGGATTGTGCATAGAACTTCCATTGTGCAGATTTATCCATTAATCTTGTGATTTCAATATCAATATTGCGGTTTCCATAAATTCCAGCTTGATTTTAGAGAAATTACTAAACACAACTGGTATTGATTTATCCTACTACCCCACACCCATATATTCCATATGTCGACATTTTTTAATAAGGAAATAACTATAGGTATCCTTTTTTTTGAGATACACCCCATTAAATTTTGTTAATCATAAGTTATTTTTTTGTCAATATTTTTATATAATAATTACACTCTCAATATCTAATATTCATCTTTTTATTAATATATTTTCAATACTACTTCATATTAAATAATGAAGTTACACATTCCATTATTCCATAAATTATAAAGAACATATTAATTAAATAAAAAATATCCTTCATTTTATTTATTTATAGTTGACGTTGAATTTATTTTTGTCATTAATATTTTTAATATTCCATGTATAAACATTGTATTAAGGATTAAAGAATTTTCAAGTAATCCTTATATCATAGTGTTTAAAATAATTATTAACATGGTAAATAATATTTTAAATTAAATTAGTTTCTTTGTGGGGAGAGGGTTTGTGAAGTTGATATAAAATTATTTTAAATAGTATGAAATTAAATTATTTTTATTTCTATCTCTACATAAATATATATAGATTTTATATTGGAATATATTAGTTGATATGAATATTCTAATATCTCATCCAACGTTTGTATTGGAGTGTTTTTAAATAAAAAAAATAGACATCTTCTTAATATTCAAAAGAAAAAAGGTAACGATTTCTTTTGAATTAGTTTATATCTCACAAATTGAAATAAAATTATTTTAATTATTATGGATATTGAAACAATTTATTTGTTTATAATTACAACATTAATATAATTATAAATATCATATATCAATTTCATCCAATTAAGCACCTTTCTTGTACTAAAGAAATAAAATGCAATTTAATTTTTTTTATGATTATTATTTTTTTTAAAATTTTTGTAATGTAAATACATTTATTATTTGTCAATGTAATATTAATAGAAAACATATAAGTATACTAATATATAGAGAATTTATCAAAGAAAAAATAAATCTGGTAAATTTTGTTAGGAACATCTATTCTACTACTATCCATAAAATATTATTTAGAATATATATGTATATATATATGTATATGTATATGTATTATATATATGTATATGTGTGTATATGCATATGCATATGTGTATATGTATATGTATATATATATGTATATGTATATGTATATGTATGTATGTATATGCATATGCATATGCATATGCATATGCATATGCATATGCATATGCATATGTATATATATATATATATATATATATATATTATTAAATTTATTTTTCTCCTTTTTATACATATCTAATACATACTAACAACATTACATTCAAATTTTTCTTACCTTTTCACAAACACAAAATCTGTGAATTTAAAACAAATGTCTAGTGATGCTTAGGAAATAGATGAAAATATTCAAGCATCTGATAAACTCCTAAAAGATATGTGGATGAAGTTACAGATGTATATGAGCAAGAGAATGAGCATGTTCAAAAGAGACTTGTTCTGAATCCTGATACATTTCATTATGAGGAGAGGATTGATAATATCATACATATTATTTAAAGTGTCAATGTTCATGTTTTTATAGAGATTAAAGTTCAACTTGTTGAAAAGCAAGTTGTTGCCTTAATTTTAAATTTCCCTATATATGATGAATATGATGATTATTATGATTATTACCTTCATGAAAAACAAATTGTATCTCCTTTATCCTAAAAATCTCATTTTAAGAACTCTAATGAAATTACTCATATTATATATCACATTCATAACATTGGACATAAAGACAATGATCAATTAGTTTAGGTTAATTCTTTTCCTTTATGCTTTTCTTCATTCAAGTTGCTAAAGGAGAAATTGAAAATCATAAATGAAAAATAGGAACTTGGACCGATGCAGAATCACATAGGTTTACTAGAATACACTAATAAAATTATAGATAAGTAGGAATATTTTCATGTTTTCCATGATTTCGTGGCTTCGTATATGGAAATTTTTGTTAGATCAGATTCATAGCCACTAAATTATAGGGATTTTGAAAATGATGATTGTAAGGATGTTCATTCTGAAATGCAACAAGATATATTTTCTTTCTTAAAAAGTAATCCATAGAAATTTTCATATGAATATTTTCAACCTCTTTAGGAAAACCATCAGATTGAGATGCATGGAAGAAAATATGCAGTCAAAGGAATTTGTTGTCTCAAGGGGTCCTAAACCACGTTCGGAGTTAGCATGTAACCAAAAAAACCCTCTTACTACTATCCCTTTCAGAAATGACCTACTTGCATAGGCCAAAGTCTCACCCGAAGCTGTATTGGGGGGTTTTGGAATCAAGTTTCCACACCGTGAGAGAGAAATAAATGAAGTGGGTGTATTCAAATGTATGTTATTACACAGTTTGTCTTGCACACCAGAAAAACTAACCAAAATCCCTAGGTTAATTAATAGAGGTTAACCCTATGCATGCGCACAGACAGTAGATCTAAAATCCCTTTAACCATTCTAACAATGTAATATTCAACTTTTACGGCAATAGATCTATGCAATTATAATTCATAAACATTAAAACGAGTACTCAACTGAACTGATCACAGATAATATAAATCATATGGAGGAAGAAAAAATGATATGTAAGATAGAATACAGAGCGAATAACAGATGCATTTGGTACACATAGTTATCAAAACAGATCTTTATTCATCAATTATTCACATAATCCTTTCACAATTCATAGAAACCTTTACCATTCTTTAGATCTACTCCCGCACAAAGCTAGTGGTGTCTGCACACAACCTAACTAAGGTTTCCGAGCACACAGCCAAAAAGAGCCTTTTGGACATGAAATTCTTATAGATTTACTTCATAGTTCCATCATCAACCATTAACATTAATAAAACTGGCTTATCCTACTCGATCTATATTTCTACTGATACTTTAGTGTGCGATCATACTATGGTCCTCAAACCATGGTTTGAGACCCCTGGGTTTACCCTTTAACCCATTACAACTTATGAAGGGACTTTGACCCACCCCAAAGCCCCTTGACTGTTCATTGCTTAGTGTGCATGACCCAAAACTACAAAAAATACTATTATTTAACCCAAAATTGTAGTCTTAAGGGACCCCGCTCCAACAAAATTACACATCAAATTGATATTATTTTACATTTTTGTGAGATGGGCTTGCAAGAATTTGAGTATCACTTTTTAGTCTTTTTAGAGTGAGTAAGCAGGCCCAATTTTTCATATTTTATCAATAATAAATTTATTTTCAAGCTTTTATGTAATTCGCAGGAATGTAGTAAATTAAAGAGTGATGGATTTATACTTGCTAAAGATAAGAGTAAGGAAGGACAATATACTTACATGGAGCAAGGAAAATAGCACAATCAAGGAGAAATAGTATTGGAGAAACTACCTGACAAGTTGTATTGGAATTTTTGTATTATTTAATCAAACATTCATTCAATAGGTAAGCATAGGATGAGTGTGCAATAAGCTTGTTAGCCAAAAAGAAAATTTATGTTTGGTTTTTAGTGTCATTGTTTGCAACAGTGTAAAATTTTTAGTTTGAGTGTGGTTCAATTTCAAAATAGGTTGGCTGTAGGAAACAAGTTATAAGTTTGGAAAATAATTTTTTTTTAGGTTGTGATCATTACTTTTTTCTATAGGGGTTCTTACTTTTGAGAATCTATGATCGAAAACATCCTTGTGGACCTAGTTTTTATCACAGTTTTAGTCAATTAATTTTTTTTAAAGCACTCAAAAAAATACTCTCAGCGTGTATTTAAACAGGGTTAAAGCTTTGGAAATTAAAGTGTCAGTATTCTTGAAGCCTATTTTTCAGGAATTCGACATTAAAAATCTCATGGACAGTTGTTGATAAGCCACCTCATCAATTCAACTTGAGGATTTCCTTTAGCTTCATAAGGAGTAGGATTTTGTTGGTAGATTTATAGCAGAATCTAAAGTTTGAAAAGGGATTAGGTGACATCAAAATGAGTAAATAAATATTATTTCTAGTTTTCCAGAGTACAAAATCAATGATCAAGTTCTAGATTTGAAGGGATTTGACCAATAATGAGATAAATAGATGGAAAATCAATTAGTGACAGATTTCTTTCAACTTCTTAGAAAGAGTTCAAGGACTAATAGTTGCAATCACTCGAGACAATCGAAGATTAATTAGATTTTTGGAATTATTTTGTAGCTTTATTTTACATAATCATAGGAGATTATTTTTTTTGGATTTTAGGTTATATAAACTATCATTTTGTAATGAAAAGGGTTTGGACCTGAGGACCCTTTGGAGCACATTATATCAAATTTTGTTTTAGATTAATGAAGCTTGACAAGAAAGAGCATGGATTTTTGTGATATCGTGGATTCATGTGATGTATTTTTCCATTCTATCCTATTCCTTATGTATTTTTTTTCTTCTCAGTTATACCATTAATGTATGGAATTATAATATCTTTATAATATTAAATGTTACACGATTCACCCTTATTTTTGGTGGTTGGTCTAATATATCTAAATATTTGTGCCCATTTCCTCTAAATATGATCTTGGATTCATCCTTCATGCCCAATTGGAGTGGATTGTTTTCCCCCTTGAACTATCAGTTAAAATGAAAATTGTCTAAGGAAAATGTACCTATATTTCCTATGAGATCTATATACTTCACAGTGAGCTCCTTGTTATTTTTAATTAATTCTCAGCTTTTGAGACTCCGTGCCCAATTATTTTACATTCCCTTTCCAAACTATTTTTGAATAATCCAATCATATCTTGTCATTGTTATAAGTACATAACCATTCATATTTGACTGACTTGTAGAAGTGACCCCCCTTCTTATTGAAAGGGATACTTTTCAATTTAAAACATTGGTTAGAGGTTACTTTATAGTTTTTCACTGATAGCCAAGGTTTTTTCTAAGTTATAAGACCGTCCTTAGAGTGCTAATATGATATTTATGAACTTTAATGTAGTGAAAATAATATAAAAGGCACTTATTATTTTCTCTTAAGGCTCGATGTGTTGTACTTACTCTCTTGATTGATTACATGTTGTCGGTCTAAGGTTTCTGAGGCACAACTTAAGGTCTAGTCATTAAAAACATGGTTTTACATGGATGGCTCTTGAAGCCACATGTTGTTTATGATAATATCAAGACAAAGTACAAGACATTAACCTAGTTAATTCTCCATGGCTTATTTCTCTGAAACTCATCAAACGATTTGAATTAACCAGATGGGAGTTAGGGTAAAAAACCACAATTCCATATCGATGTTCGTAATTCACACATTTCTAATTCTATGGAGGGTTCCTCAATTGTTGAGGGCTTTGCAGTTTTGCAACCAATGAGGGTTTGTATTTATTCTTCATTGAATAAAACATGATTTTACTAGTTACCAACATGAAGTCAGAGTCTAACCTTCTGCATTAATTTTTCCGAGCAGTCACAGTTATAATTATTCTCCATCCGCGTTTTATAGTTTTTTTTTTTTATTTTAACTGGCTCTCTAACCATACATATATCATGGATTTTATATGCGACAACTATTTAAGAGGATGCCACATTCAATATTTTGATTCTGAACTTGTATAATTAATATACAAAAAAGAGCCTTTGAACCAATGTAGTTTGGGTATAGAAGACACCAAAGTTCTTTATATACTTTCTTGTTATGTTCTATGACCCCTTCTTACAAATGTAATTCCCATTTCTTTTAATTTTTCTTGCTCAATAATGTTGTGTCCGTTGTTCTTGTCTTTTGGAGGTAGGTAGGTTTCATGCTAACTTCAATGTGCTCTAAATGGAATAGTAACTTTGGTGCGTTATCTAATCATGGTACAATTGTATTTTTATTCTTCTAAGGTCTGGTCCAGAGTGTCAGGTCCTTCGTCAGTTTAATGTATTTTTCTTTCACATAAAACTATTAGGGTTTGAACCATAAAGTTTTTTCTCCACGACCTCTTCCCATTTCCTAGAGATGATGAATCATTGTATATCTAGAGTCTTGACACACAAAATATTTTCCCTAGTTGTCAGAAGGGAATAATTATAATGTCTATAACCTGGACTCTTTTTTTTTCATAGTGGTTATCCTTAGTTGAGATATTTGGTGATTGTAATGTTACGTATTGAATGAAAATAGGTTGTGCTCATATAAATTTTTTCATTGGGTTCTCTTCCTTCCATTACTTACATAATGCACCTAGTTTTCTCTTGTCATTTCTTACTATGTCATAATTATGTTTTCCAGTTTTCATGGAAGTGTTATCACAAACTTATCCTATTAAAATTAAATGAGATTTTTATGTTAAATAAAAATATTTTTTATAGTGAATTTTCAAATATTTATTCTTACGGTTTATTCTATTATTATTTTTCATTAGTTGCTATTGTTGTTCAGTAAAATGGAAATATATTTAAGTTTTTCCAAGATGGAATTCCACATAAAAATATTATCACACGAGTTCTCTGGTGAGGCAAAACTAGGTTCCTCTAGTTTCTGCTCAAGTCAAAAGATGTCAATTTCATTTCAGCAAAGGCATGCACTTCAGGACTGCTCCAGTTAGTGGATTTTTTTGTGTCATCTGGATCTAACCCCACCAAAACATTGAAGTATGCAATGGTAATTCTTAGCAATGTCTTGGTTATTTTATTTGTTTAAAAATAATAAATATAATATTTTTTTAGTAACTTGTATAATCGAGCCTTCACTAGACTCATGTCCATGCTGCTCCTAATTCTTTCTTAATCGGTTTCTCCACCCCAATTTGACTCTTTTAATGAAATTCGTTTATAAATGAATTATTTTCATGGAAATATTTGGTTAAACCTACCAAGAGCTTTGTTATAAGTTAATTTAGACAGGGTACCAAATTAATTTTTTCCTTCAAAATTGGGAAAACAAATATTCAACAATGAAAACCCAACACTAGTTTATACAAAATATACACACTTACTCTTTCAAAGATTCAAGTAAACCCAACTTTGAAAAGAGTGGAAGTTATGTGTCCATTGTCCCCCGATCTTGTCACTTCCGCTACATTTAGTTGACAAAAACAAAATTTCACCTTGTTTCACAAAAATCTAGAGCTCCTTAAACCAATCTAGAACTAGCATATATTGAGGTTTCCATTGGCTAGAGACTAGCTCAAGAAACCCTCCTTCAGGAAGTGTCATGCCTTAACTTAAGAACTGGCAGTAATTTTCACTTTTTTGATTCAAGGTGGTTCTGCTTCCTTCCACTTGCTAGCCCCTTATTTTACCCAGAAGAGAAATAATTGCCATTAATTGTCATGAAGTTGAAAATTTATTTTGATAACCACAAAATCCTTTTTTAACCAAAACAATAATATAACCTTATTTTTAATAATGTTTACAATTTTTCTAGGTTTTTCTAAAGTAAATGACATTAAAAGTAAATAATTACAATATCCAATGGTTATATGGCACAAATTGACATGAATTTATGTTAATTATTATGAACATTGAAATACTTTATTTATTTATGATTATAATACCTATATTTTTAAATACCATGTCTAACCACAAAATCCTTTTTTAACAAAAATAATAACATAACCTTTTTTTTAATTCTTAAAGTTTTACTAGATTTTTCTAAATTAAATGACATTAAATGTAGATAATTACAATAGTGAATGGTTTTACAATTTTATATCGCACAAATTGACATGCATTTATGTTAATAATAATGAACATTGAAATGCTTTATTTATTAATGATTATAATACAAATATTATTTTAAATACCATGTCTAAATTTCATGATTTACACATCTTTCTCATACTAAATAAGTAAAAAGAGATTTAAATTTTTATCATTACAATTTTTAATTTGTTAATGTAAATGGTTTTATTGTTTTTTAATGCAATATTAATGGAAAACATATAAAAAAAAATAAATTTGGAATTTTTTGTTAGTAATGTGCTCAAACTTATTGTGATAAATTTCATTAGTCAAAGACAAATTTTATTTTGAGATAACAAATAACTATGTATATGAGAATATATTATCAATTAATACATTTAAAATAAATTATAATTGGACTATGTTTTGGACCTTTTTCCTCGCAAATTTTAATTTACTTTTCCTTAAAATGTGATAGAGGTTTTATAACATATTGTAGGTTTTAATTCACTAATACATTCAAAAATTCATTTTCAAATCTAAATGAATTTCCAAATCTAAATCTTAATTAAAATTGTATGACATAAATTAGAAAAAAAAAGAAAAATATATATATTCTAAATTAATTTTTGAAACATAATAATATAGTTATAATTAAAATAAATATAAACTATTCAAAAATATTATTAGTTAAAATGTCATAATTCTGAATCTCATATTAAATAATTGAATCATTATTAGAAATTTTGACATAATGTCTTCAACTGTAAACATAACATATTTAAAACAAGAAAGAAAAAAGAAATCGTTATTTCATACGTTTTCTTCATGTTTTGTAACATTGTATTAAATTGTTTTTATCAAGTATATATATTTATTACAGATGAAATTTTTTTCTTGAATTTCAATATTTTCAAAACATGATATACTTTTTTGAAATAGATTTACTATATTTCTGAAAATGACAGATTTCAACTCCATATATAGGGAAGGAATGATAAATATTCCAAATAACTAAATCTCATATATTCAAAATTAGTAAATCACATGTATTTAAAATGATTAAATCTCTCTCTCTCTCTCTCTCTCTCTCTCTCTCTCTCTCTCACACACACACACACATATAAATTTATTTTTTCTCCTCCTCTACATATCTAATAGATACCAAATTATATATTTTATTATAATTAACATATTTTTTAACATGTTAATTGCAAACTTTATATCAAAATAGAAAGGATTGTACATTTTTCTAAAATTAGAAGACAAAAAAAAATTAGTTATGAATAAAACGGAATTTTTTTTTTCAATATTTTTTATTTATTTATTTTTATATCAAATACATTATTAAAAATAAACATTAAATTTTGTATTTGTAATTTTTTAAAATAGTGAGAAAACTTCATATTTGAATTGTCAAAGAAAATGACATAGATTGCTATCTCTTAATGCAAATGGAATTATCATTATTATTCAAGGGAAACCACACCACCTCTTATCATCCTTTTGGTAGATAGCAAGAGTGCATAGTTTCTTTATAATTATCATTATCATGTTTTTTAATTATATTTAATATTTCTTAAAATATTATATCTTAAATTTTAATTATGTTTGTATATATTTAAGTTACAAAAAATATTTTATATAACATAAAAATGCTAAAGCTAATTTTATGATAGAAAATGGTTTTATTTATTTATTTATTATGATTTTCTCATGTATCAGGAAAACTAAGTAAATTTTAATTCATAAAATTATTTTAGTTCGTTTTTATTTTGTAAAAGAAAAATATATTTCACTACTTCACATTAAATATAAGTTTTTAACTTTCAAGAGCATCATCTACCAATTTTAACATATATATATATATATATATATGAATTTTTAATTTGTCTTAAAAAAATTAAATATAAAAATAAATATCATATTATGAACATATAATATTTGTATATAACCTTAAATTTTAGACTAGAGAGAATGTGAAATTGAAATGCAATGCTTTCAAATATTTTTTTTTGTTTAATATAGAATCATTATGTCTACTTGAGATCAAATATTATCATAAAATTATATAATTCCTATCATTCAACTTTTTGACCATTGTATAGTGTTTAAAAAATCTTAAATTCTAATGAAGCTATATTAATAATAATAATTAAAAAAAGACATCAGAACACAAAAACTCAATAATATTGTAAAACAAAAAACAAGAAATGCACAAAATCTTGAGAATAATTGAAATTCAAATGTGAAAAAGTTGATGGTGACCTAATCTTCTTCACTTAGAAAAATACAGGAACCGTCACATCAAAAAGTTTAACCAATAAAAATAAAAATGAGTTGGCTAAAAAAAGAATATCCATTGGAAGAAGTGGGAGTGGATGACTTGCCTAAATTAGAAATAATTACAATGGATGAGTTGGCCAGAAAAAGACTGTTGTAAGAAGTGGGAGTGAAAGCTGTAAGATGGAAAAAGATAAAGAAAATGGAAAAGGAGGTGGAAGGATAGAGAATCGGGAATATCATTTTTTTTTTACTTCAAGGGAAAAGAAGTTGGAAACACCTATAAATTTCAAATTTCCAGTGTTTAGTTCTAGTGCTCTATTGATTGTTTGTTTGTGGTATGTTTTGTGGGAAGCAGCTCCATTTTTATGCCATTTTGAAGTTTTTAATGTAGCAAATCAAACACACTATGTGCAAAATTCAATGTCCAAAATTTTTTTGTTGACATAAGAGGACGGAAATGGATTTGGTATATTCCATAAGATCAATGTTGTTTCTTGATTCAGAGGAACTGCCAAGGGGAGATTTTGTCATAGGAACTTGGAAGGGAAGAGTTGCCATGTTCCAATGTGCTATTGTATTGTAGCTGCTGCTACCAAAACCCAAACCCAAACCGTCTTTGGGTTATTCTTTTTTGCAACAAATTTTTTGCAGGTAATTTATTTATTTCTAATTTGTTTATTTAAATTTAATGTAATTTGTTTTCGATGAAAACTTCTTGTTCTCATTTACTCTCTACTTTATTTTCTTTAATTAGTTTAACAACTCTCTATTTCATTTTCTTTAGTTAGTTTAACCTCCCTCAAACCTGCCATCCAGTCTTCTTGATTTTGATAATTAGGTTCTCTTGGTCGATTTAGGTTCCATTTTTGTTGGCATTCAAATTTGTGTCGGTTGCAACCACAATAATTTGTAGTAGTATTTTTAGAGTCTCTCTTAGGTTCAGCTTCTAGAACAAGAATAAACTCATTTTTCTATATCATATCCTTTTAATATCATGGCACTGTAATTTAGTGTAAAATCCATTGAGTTCTTGATACCAATATCAACCAATCCACCTAAGATCGAGATATGGATTTTGTGGGTATTCCTTAAATGGTTCAGCTTCCAGCAAAAGTGTAAACTCTTTTTTGATTGAGTTGTGGATACCAATTTCAACTAGTCCAGCTAGAATCGAAATCTTAAGCATGAGATCACGAGACAATACTTGTTTTTTATGAAATTAAATTACTTGGAAGGTTGTCCACTATTATTCATTTCCATTTTCAATAGTGGCCCGAAATCTAGAACATAGGCAATGTGCAACCATACTTCATCTAATTTGTGTGGAACTTTGTGTAGATCCACACTGCAACCAAGATCGTAAAAAATGGTTGGAATGTTGAATGGATTTCATGTTGGTTGGTTATTCAATGTTGGCATCTCATATTACGATCTGAGTAGGAAGACATTATATGAACTTTCATGTTCAGCGCGTAAATATATTCTCTCACCCTACATAACATTTATTATACTACTATCGCTCCATCGATCAACATAAACATTAGGGTTAAGATCTTATAAAGTATCCAGATTTTAAGTTGCAATGAATTTGATCATGGATGCAAAGATAGGCTAAAAAAAGCACGAGATTGAATTTTTTTGTTGCGGGGTTTGGTTTAGTGGCACATAAATTTTGATTTCTAGGGTTTGGTTACATGGTCCAATAGGTACACATTTTTCCAACATTGAAAAGCATAACTTAAATCGAGGGATGTTGATTATCAGTAAATGTGCCAACTTAAATCTAAAATTCTATTCCTTCCCTTGGTGTCCACAATAAATTGTCCACATTACTTTTTCCATCTAATTCTTTCAAATTTAATAGTAATTTTATCTCTATCCATGATAATTTTATTTGAACATGCAACTTGATATGCCTTGTTGGTAATAATTTTAATGGATCTCAAGCTAAGATGTATGGATCTCAAGCTATGATGTCGACCCTAGTTGTCTGGTCTGTGAAATTCCTGCTAGCTGGGACTGAAAGTTGGATGTAAGGGTAAATTAATAATGACCACGATGATATGAAAATCATCTTGTTTGTAGGGAAGTGCCATTGGCGCAGATGAAATAAGAAGTTTCTCTATATTGTATTTTTATTTGCATTGGATTCGCAATAATAAGTGTTTCTATATTGTATTTGTATTTTCATTTTATTCGCATTTGTCTAGTGAGATGTATCCACTCTAAAATCTCTCCAGCGATCCATAGGGTCAAAACTATAAATATAAGGTTATATTTTGGAAGATGGCTCAGATGAAGAGCGGTATATATTATTATATTTTTGAAGTAAATGTAATGGGACTTTTACAAAATATTTTAATATCTATATCTATATATATATATATATATATATATATATATATATATATATATATATGGCTAAAACCTACTCCAAATTCTAGCCGTTTATAGTATATTTAATTTAATTTTTTTTCGTTTCCATGTGAACGAAAAAATAATTAATCAATTTTACATTAAATTAGAGTGAAATATTATCCTAATATTAAATCAACCAATTAAAACAATTGGTGTGAAGATGATTAGAAATCTAGAAAACATCCTTTTGATTAATAACCTTTATTTTTTCTAATTAAAATCCTTAATGAGTTATAGTCATTTTATTTGAAGTTACATTTAATTTACTATATAGGAATATGGTGAGGTGAAGTCAATTCAAAATTTATTATGATATATATAAACTTTCTCATAATTTTTTTAAAATAATGTTTCCTTAAGGGGGGAGAGAGAGAGAGAGAGAGGGAGGGAATGAGAGAGAGAGAGACATAAGGGAGAGAAAGAGAGAGGTAAAAGGGGAGAGGTGGAGAGAGAGGGAGGCAGGAAAACCAACAATAGAGAGAGGGGAGGTGAGAGAGAGAGATAGAGTGAGAAAGAGAGAGGTATATAAAAAGAAAGAGAGGGAGAGGGGGAGAGACATTACGAGAGAGTGATAGAGAGAGAGAGAAAGAGAGAGAAATGGAAGGAGGGAGATAAAGAGAGAGAGAGAGGGAGAGAGCGAGTGGGGGGGGGAGATAAAGAGAGAGTGGGGCAGAGAGAGACAGATAGAGAGAGAGAGAGAGAGAGAGAGAGAGAGAGAGAGTAGGATGGGGAGTGAGAAGGAGAAGGAGTCGGAGATAGTGATAAGCAGGGGAGAGAGGGGGAGATGAAGAGATAGAGGGAGATAGAGAGTGGGAGAGAGAGTTGGGGAGGATGAGTGATATGTAGTGGGAGAGAGAGATGGAGAGGGAGAGGGGGAAAAGAGAATGAAAGAGGGGGAGAGAGATAAAGAGAGGGGTTCTGAGAGAGAGAGAGAGAGCGGGGAGGGGGGAGGAGAGAGGGTGGGAGATTGAGAGTGAAAGAGAGAGATAGAGGGGGATTGAAAGATAGATAAAGGTGGGAGAGAGGGAGGGGGAGAGGGGAGAGATAGAGATAGATAGGGAGAGAGAGACAGAGGGGGAGAGGGGTAGAGAGATAGGGTGGCAGGGGGAAGGAAAAAGAGTGAGAGTGATTGAATGAGTGACAAAGAGAGAGAGAGAGGGGGGCGACGAGCAAGAGAGAGGGGGGAGAGAGCCACAGAGAAAGTGAGATGGAGGGATGGAGAGGGAGAGGGAGAGGGAGAGAGATATGGGGGGGAGATGGAGAGAGAGAGAGGGAGGGAGGGAGGAAGGAATAGAGGTAGAGAGAGAGAGAGAGAGTTGGAATGGGAGAGAGAGGGAGGGGGGAGGGAGAGTGAGTGGGAGAGAGAGGGAGGGGGGAGGGAGAGTGAGTGGGAGAGAGAGGGAGGGGGGAGGGAGAGTGAGTGGGAGAGAGAGGGATGGGGGAGGGAGAGTGAGTGGGAGAGAGAGGAGTGGGGGAAGTACATATATATAGGGAGGTAAGTAAAGGGGGAGGGGGTGAGAGAGAGAAAGAGAGGGGTAGAGAGAGCAGGAGAGCGAGAGAGATGGGGAGAGGGGGAGAGGGGGAGAGAGAGGGGGGAAGAGATGATGATGGGGATGGGGGGATGAAGAAAGAGTGAGAGGGAGTGAGTGAGTGATAGAGGAGGGGAGAGGGAGAGAGAGTGGGGGAAACAAGAGATAATGATCGAGGGAGGGAGTGGAGTTTGTGTGTGTGTGTGTATATATATATATATATATAGAGAGAGAGAGAGAGAGAGAGAGATATGAGGAAGGAGATCGAGAGAGAGAAAGAGAGGGTGAGACATATAGAGTGATATAGAGAGAGAGGGGGAGAGAGAGAGAGAGAGAGAGATGGAGAGGGAGGGAGAGAGAGAGAGAGAGAGAGAAAGAGGGAGAGAGGGAGGGAGAGGTAGAGGGAGAGAGAGAGAGAGATTGGTGGAAGGGGAGAGAGGGGGGGTGGGGGGAAGGAGAGTGAGAGAATGGTAGAGAGAGAGGGATAGAGAGAGAAAGTAGGGAAGAGAGTTGGCAGAGTGTTAAAGAGAGAGAGAGGGAGAGTTCGATGTATGTATATATGTGTGTGTGTATATATATATATATATATATATATATGTGTGTATAGACAAAGAGAGAGGGGGGGAGATGAGGGGGGGATAGAGAGAGAGAGAGAGGTGGGTATAAAGTGGGAGGGGGAAATGGAGGGTGATAGAGTGAAGGGCATGGATGGAAGAGGTCTAGGTGCATTGGGTTAGGGGCAGAGAGAGAGAGAGAGAGAGAGAGGGGGGGGGGGGGGGGGATTTTTATAGAGGTAGAGGGAGGTGGGGGATGAAAAAGTGTTGACATATGGATAGATGGATGGTGGGAGGGAGGGGGGGAGGCTTGGGGTGAGAGAGTGGGAGAGGGAAAGAGAGAGTGGGGGAGGAAGCCAAATAGGGAAGGATGGAGAGGTAAGGGAGAGGAGATATAGTGATATATAAAGTGAGAGTGACATAGGGGGATAAAGAGTGGTAGGGTTGGAGAGTGAGAGTGAGTGGAATATATATATATGTGTGTGTGTGTGTGTGTGTGTGTGTGTATATAAAGAGAGAGAGAGGGCTGATGGGGGAGATGATGTGGGAGAGTGGGAGTGAAAGAGGTAGAGGTAAAGTGTGAAGGGATATATATAAAGAGAGAATGTGTGAGACAATAGTTAGGGAGGAAAAGAGATAGGGAGAGATAGAAGAGAGAGGGAGGGAGTGGTAGTTAAGGAGATGTACAGAATAATTGGAGGTACAATGGGGGACAGAAAGAGAGTGAGATACAAAGAGAGAAGGGGGGGTGGGGGTGGGGATTATGTGGTGGGCAAGGGGGAGAGAGGGCACGGGCAATAAAATTAGGGGGGAGGTGGAGGAGGATTCTTGAGAGAGGTGAAGGGGAGTGTGCATGCGAGAAAGGGAGAGATAGTGATAATGAGATTGGTGGTTATTAATAGTACAATAGTTCAATACCATTGGTTATAAAAATACCATGAATCTCCCCTTTTCTAATTTTTCCTACTCAATAATATAAATTGATTTTATATTTTCTTTAATTTTACCCACATTCAATTAATAAGACCCTTTAATTTAATTATACATTGATACTTCCAAATATTACTCTTTCCACTTATATGATAGCTAAATAATTGTATTAATTCATCCCCATTTTCCTTATAAAATAGCCCATGGGAATCAAATACGGCATTCAATCAGTGACTATTCGAAAAATAAAAAATTACATGGTCAAACCTCTCCAGGTTGAAAAATCATTAATCTGCCTCATCCATGCACTCTTAGTTAACTTTACAATTTTCATGCTAAAGTGAACTTATATCAATTCATTGCCAATTGTGCTTACATCATGAATGGCTTCATGTGCCATCCTAGAAAGACACTACCGTGAGGGTTGTAATTCAAGGGCACTACTATGGAGGCCATAATTGGAGTGGCATCCCTATGATATACCATACATAACACATTCCATTATTACTTGTATTTCTATTTGATTCTTGATAAAGGTGATAAGTAGGCATGGAGAGTGTCACTCTCTTATCATCATCCTTCGAAATAGTTTGGAAAACATTATGTGGAGGTTTATGCCACTAAAATAATGATAAAGTAAAAAAAATCCATAATAATATATAAAAAAAATAAAAAAATACAAGATATGGTTGGGAACATAAATATCTCATGGGAAAAAACCTATTATGAGCTCTATCCTCCAGATTAGCCATCACCTAGTTGTTAGAGCACTTGATCCTACCCAAGTAAAAATAAATTCTTGTATTTTCCCAACCTTTATGAGAAATAAATTGCCATTTTTAAGTTGTATTAGAGTGTTGGAAATAGTATGCCAATAAAAGGGGTAACTCGTGTCTCCATGATTGATCCCTTTTTACATATATACACTCCATATGTTGGACATCAAGTAATTGGCCTCTTGACTATGTCATCTAACCCTTAACTCTTTCCCAACGCATTTCCACCCTCTACAATTGTGCGAGTGGACTAATGAATTGATCTATGAATTTTAACTTCCCCTTGCATTTTTTAAACACATAGTACAGTTTTCCAAGTATTCATTGCAAATATAAGAGAGGGAAGGTCTATATGGGACTTCTTGTAGTGAGATATGTGATAATTATTGGTTGTTACTATAACTTTAATTATGGTCCTTTGCATTGCCTCTATGATTTTATTTACCTAATGATCAATTTACATAAACTTTATTATAAGGATATTTTGTGAGATGTTTGACATCACAGTAGCAGAGGATGTTATAGGTGATTTCCTTACCTTCTTAATAGTGGACTAGAAGTTCTAATATCCAAAGTATATAGAGGTAGATTTACTTTGATGATGCAATTTTCAATACCTATGATATATAATCTGGCTAATAGATGGATTTATATAATGATTTACAAGTAGAGGAATCCCTAAATGTTAGAACATTAATCCCATGATTGTTATCATTGGCGATATTGATGTTGTGATGAGTGAATATGTGATTACCCTAGAATTCAATTGCCACTATTTGATGAGAATCACTTGATCCACGATCTAGATGATGATGGTGATCCTTGAGGTGACAAGGGATGGCTTCTATATCACTTTGGGGAGACAACACTTAGCTAGCTAATGCCACATCACCTAGTTTCCTCTTGTGAGGGCCATGTAGGGCACATTTTGGTCATGATCTCTCGGAATGGAGATGCTTTCGGTGTCTTGAACATGATCCTCAAGTAATTCCTGGAATATGGAACACCCTTTAGCCCTTACATCATATTTTGACAGTGTCTTGAACTCATTTGAAAATTTAACCATAATATAAGTATGTATTTATGTAATTAAAAAGAAAAAAAATATTAATATTATAATAACTCTTAATTTTATTAAAAATATATATAAAATATCAAATTAAAAATATTTTTTTTTATCTATTTAAAATTATTAAATTATAATGGAAAATAAACAAAATAATAATTTTTTTATAAAAAAAACAGACATCTTAAAAAATAAAGTAAAAAAATATGATGACATGGTCATTGGTTCATTGTTTATGGAAAAAAATATTTATATTAACAATTGTGGACTTAAATGGAAAACATTCAATATATATATATATATATATATATATCTTTATATATATACAATCTTAAAATATGATTGTATTGTTTCATAAATTTAGATTAAAAGGAAAAAGAAATCCATATTACATAACTTTAAAACTTTAAATTATATATATTTTTAGTTATAGTTAAATTTGAAATAGATTAAACTAAAAATTATTTCAAATATAATTATTAAAAGGAATATTATTTTTTGAAATAATAAAAAAAATACATTATTCAATTGAGAAGTAAATTCCACTCTATATGGAGAGTCTAATAACATATCATATTGAAGAAAAAAATTACCAGCAATCAATAAATGAGAAATATAGTGGCCAACTATATAGACTATATAATGCTTTATTGAATTGGCATGCATGCCTTACAGGTATGAAGTTGTCTTTAAGTGTTACTTTTTGGAGTTTCCCTTGGATTTTTAGCATGATTCTGATAGAAAACAATTGTGGATTTTGTTGTTGTTGTTGTTGTTTAAATTAGTTTTTTGATTGCATATATGAATTCAACACATTGGAAAACCCTTGGGAAGTTCTATTGTGCAAATTCCACACAATAAACTTGTGATTTCAATGAATCTTTGCTAGATTCTAGACAACTCAATATGAAAATAAACAGAAAAACTTTTCATAAATTTAGTAAGAGATCAATATATTGTATGTATTGTGCAATAAGTTAATAATGACACTCGGATTCTGTGAATTGGCACTCTTTCTTTATTGAAGTGAGACCATCAGAAGAAGCTATATAATTCAAATAAAATAAGAAAAAAAATTGATCTTACAAATTTTTGTAACAAAATATTGCAATATATGTTTATTCGTTCTATAATCACTAAAGATTTTCACTATCTATGTATCTATGAGGACATCCAAATATAGCTCCAAGAAGGAGAAACATGAGATTTTTAATTGAAATTTATGATTTAATTGAAATGAGAAACACATGAATTAAACACTCTTCTAAAGATATGGGTTGTAGTGTAGATTGAAAATTATTACCTGTAAATTAAAATTAAAATTTTAATATATATATATATATATTAAAATTTTATGGTAATAATTTTTTTATGAATGTAAATTTATTTTTTCTTTGGGTATATCAAAATTTGGGAAAACTATTAAAAATAAAGTTTGCAACTCCGATTTATTATCTTTGATATGGTATTTGGGTAAGGTAGATTTATGATAATTATACACATAAACATATAGTGCGTCAATACAAAACTAAATAAGAAAATAATTGGACATCTCTTTCATTTTGATTCACATACGTTAAAATGTTTTAATCATAATTTTTATTTTTAGTTATTTGTATAAAATATACTTAGTTTACATTGAGATACTGATTTAAGAGTTGTCTTTAGTGAGACCTTCAGGACTTTTCAGTCTGGACAAACATATTCAAGGTAAAATCTTGTATTTTGTTATTTAAACTAGTTTTTTTACTATATATATTGATTTAACACCCAGAAAAACCCTAATGAACTTGGATTGTCCACGGTACATCGATTGTGCAAGGTTATGAAATTGGATTGTGCACGAAACATCGATTGTGCAGGGTTATCCATCAATCTCGCGATTTCAATATCAATCTTGTGATTTCCATAAATTCCAGCTCGATTTTAGAGAAATTACTAAAGACGACTTGTATTGATTTATGATACTACCCCACACCCATATATTCCATATGTCAACTTAGTGTTAAATAAGGAAATAAGTATAGGTATCCTTTTTTTAAGATACACCCCATTAAATTTTTTTAATAATAAGTTTTTTTTTTGTCAATCTTTTTATATAATAATTACACTCTCAATATCTAATATTCACCTTTTTATTAATATAATTTAAACACTACTTCATATTAAATAATGGAGTTACACATTATATTATTCCATAAATTAGAAAGAAAATATTAATTAAATGAAAAATATCCTTCATTTTATTTATTTATAGTTGACCTTGAATTTCTTTTTGTCATGAATATTTTTTATATTCCATGTATAAACATTGTATTAAGGATTAAAGTAATTCTTATGTCATAGAGTCTAAAATAATTATTAACATAGGAAAACATATTTTATATTGAATTTTTTTTTTTAAGTATGTGAAGTTGATATAAAATTATTTTAAATATTATCAAATTAAATTATTTCTATTTCTATTTATATATAAATATATATAGAGTTTATATTGGAATATATTAGTTGAGATGAATATTTTAATATCTCATCCAAGATTTGTATTGGAATGTTTTTAAATAAAAAAATTACAAATCTTCCTAATATTCAAAAGAGAAAGATAACAATTTCTTTTAAATTATTTTATATCTCACAAATTGAAATAAAATTATTTTAATTATTATGGATATTGAAATAATTTGTTTGTTTTTAATTACAACATTAATATAATTCTAAATATCATATATCAATTTCATCCAATTAAGAACCTTCCTTGTACTAAAGAAATAAAATGCAATTTAATTTTTTATGATTAATTTAAAAAAAAAAATTGTAATTTAAATACATTTATTATTTGTTAATGTAATATTAATAGACAACATATAAGTATACTAATTTATAGAGAATTTATCAAAAATAAATAGATTTGGTAAATTTTGTTAAGAACATATATTAAACTACTATCCACACACACATTTATATATTTCTTATTAAATTTATGTTTTCTCTCTTTTATACCTATCCAATACATACAAAAATATATGTTTTATTTATGATTAATATTTAAAAAAATAATAATATGTTAATTGCCAAATTTATATTAAAATATAGAAAGGATTGTACATCTTTCTGAGATTAGATGACAAAAGAAAAGTTATGAATGAAACCCAATTATTTTTCTTTCAATATTTTTTTAGTTTATTTTAAATTACATTATTAAAAAAAAATTAAAATATTGTATTTATAACTTTTTAAAATAGTGGGAAGAAATCATATTTGTGTTATCAACACAATTGTCATATACTGTTATCTCTTAATGCATGTGGACTCATCTTTATTATTCAAGGAATGTAAGTTGGTAAGAATGTATACTTTCTTTATAAAAATGATTAACAAATTTTGTATTATATTTCACAATTATTTAAATATTATATCTTAAATTTTATTATTATTATTATTATTATTATTATTATTATTATTATTTTATATATATTCAAGTTACAAAAAGTATTTTATATAATATAAAAATGATAAATTTAATTTTGTGTGATTTTTGTTTTATTATTATTTTTGTCTACGAGTTTTTGTGTATAAAGAAAATTAAGTAAATTTTAATTGATAAAATTATTTTGTGTTTTTATTTTGTAAAAAAAATGACATTTTAATTTTTGATATTAAATATTGTTTTTAGCTTTCAAGATTATCATTTAACACTTTTTTAATAATAATAATTAATAATATTAATAAATTTCATTTTTGTAAAAAAAATAATTATAAAAATAATATCATATTGTATTAATATATAAATATTTATACTCATATTTTTAAAATTTTAATGCTATTAAAATAGCAAGTGGTAATAAGATAAAATATTATATTAAAAATTATATAAATCTTATCATTTTATTTTGTAATATATAAAATACTAATAGTATTACTAAATAATTTTTCCTTATTTTTAATTAAAAGTAATTTGAAAAGCTTTTTTTTTAACTTTAATTTGTTAATAAATTTTGATATTATAAACTTTTTTATTTTTATTTTTTTTATTTTTAATACGTTTTAAAATTTTCGTTTTAATATTTTAATTATAATGTTTTAAAAATTACCAAGTTATAATAATATTAATAAATAAAAGAGAAAAATACAAAAGCATGAAATTATAATATATAAAAACAAAAAAACAACAAAATCACACAAACTCTAAAATAATGGAAATTCAAATGTGAAAATAGACCATTTAAGAACATTATTAAACTGAAAAAATAGAAGGACAGTGGTATGGCAGACTTACCTAAATAAGAAATAATTAGGATGAATGAGTTGGTAATGGGGTAAAAGCGTAGACTAAAGTATATCTGTTGATTGAAGAAGCTAGAAAGCAGAGGTATCCGTTGATGCAGGAAAAAACCGAAGAAAACCGAAGAGGTACAGAGAATGGGGGATATCATTTTAGTTTTACGTTGTATGAATGAAAGGACAATGAAACACATATAATTACAAATCTCACCTGGTTCTTCCTCATTCTCAAGTGTGAGCATAATGTTTTGTTATGAAAGCACTATCCATTTTAGTAATGGTGACGAAGGAGAAGTGACGACAATGGGTTTGAGATAATTGTTCAAATTCTCTTTCTATTGTGATGATAGGCAATGAATTTGGCTCATCAGCTCCAGATCATCGTCTATTCAATCAATGCTCTTCCTGATTCCAGGAACCAGAGGAAGAGTTGTCTGTGTTCAATGCGCTCTTGTTGTTGTAATACCCAAACTGAGACTGTGACAGAATACCTGCAGTTCACAAGACCGCACATGAGAGTTTGTGGTAGAACCAGAGGGAAAATTGTCATGTTCAATGCGCTCTTGTTGCTGTACCAAACTGTTTAGAGCTGTTATTTTTATAGGTGTTCCAAAATTATTTTGCTTATTATTTTTGTTGTGTTGCTTCAATTTAATGTAATTTGTTTGTTAATATATAAACTTGTTTGTTGCATTTATCTACTGCTATTTTCTTTAATTAATTTGTAACTCTTTATTCATTTTCTTTAATTAAGCTAACCTCCCTCCGTGGCCTTCTGGCTTTCTGGCATTTTTCTGGTAATTATTATCTTTAAATTTGGCGCTGATATTTTGTTGCTTTCAAATTTTGTGCTCCCGTTTCATACGAGCAAGAATAAACTCGTTTTTAGGTGTCGCCTTCTTTTTTACCAATATTATGGCAGTTATTTAATCTCTAAAATTCATTGAGCTCTTGATACCAATTTCTAATGGGCCCGCCTAGGATTAGAAATACTGGTTTGAGAAATCTTTCTCGTTGCCTGACTTTTTTTTTTTATTGAGCTATTGATGCTAATTTGAATTGTGTGTTCATCGAAATCTTAAGACTCTTTTGATGAAATACAAGAGGTTATTTAATTACTTTAAGTTGTAGTGACTA
>MU968511.1:340000-342500 GCA_034641835.2 Pinus albicaulis | reverse complement strand
ACCCAATGTTTCCCTCCACCCCACCCTATAATCATCGCAGCTGCTTCCCAAGTGTATGTACCCAGGTGATGATCCGCAATCTGATATGATTCACAATGATTCTTGCTGATTCATTCAAGCACCAATCCTAAATACAACTATACAACCTGTAAAATGACACTTAAACACTCCAAAATTTGCCTCCAACTCTGTGGTAAATATTTTGACAGCTCTTTGACAGTAGTTTTTGTAATCATTTGTTTGATACTTAGGCTTGGGACTATGTTTTGAATATAAGGTTGTTAATGCAATGGCTAATCAATAGTACTTGGCATTGCATTGTCCTTCACCATATGTGTTTGAGTTGTCCTATTGTGTGTTCCTACACATGCATTAATAGACATAACCCCAAGCAATATACTAATGCCTGTTGTCTTTAAACCATATGTAGATAAATATTTCAAAATTCAAATGTAAATATGTTGAAAATTTATGAGCATTTGATGTTATACATAAAGATACTTTAATGTCCTGTGAAAACACATGTCAAGAAGAATGGCATTCAAATTAAATTCTAAAAATTAAACATACATACCTTGTTGTAAAAACATTTACCTTTTAATTTGCCGGTGTGTATTTAAATAACACCACGGTGATCCTTGAATGATGCTTTTTCTTGCCCTTGTAGAGGTTATTGAATATGTTTAATCTATGTAATTTCCAATCTCCAAGGTCTAAAATTAACCAACAACAGTAGCCCTCTTGGTCCTCTTTCCAGCTCTCGTGCTTTGATTATAAGTAGTTGGAGTGGGTAATTTTACAAAGTGCCACATCTCTCTTTATTTTAGAAATTAGGTCTGCAGGCAATACGCAACAAACTAGAGCCAATCCTCTTTCTGTCACATTTTACGAAAATTTTAAATCAATATAGGAGAGGAAGTTATGTATTTGATTTTCTCAAGGGTCACATGTTTGACATGAAATTAAGGGATCTCACAAAAAACCTAAGATTATAGTCATATCTTCAAAAGCTAGCAAAGAAATATAAATTAGGTTGGTTACAAGATCTTATTTGGATCTTCAAGGGGATAATATTTAACATATTTATTGATGATGGAAATATTGCACAAGATTCATCATGGGAATTTGGGATCATGTGCGGAAAATGGAGGCATGGTAAAAATGCTAACATAATAGATACACCTAAAGCATGAAGGGCGAGGAGCATAGGTGAGTGCTCCCGTGCTTTTATGGTGAAAAAGAACACAAAACCCCTTCCCCCAGAAAAACATGGGTCAACCATTTTACAGAATGTAGCATCTCTGGAAATGTAAATACACTAACCACCTGACACCACTAGGCCTCGAATGACACATGGGGACCACGATATACTCAATGCCCACTCACTAAAGAGATAATAGAAATGGATGGTCGATATGGACACGATAATCCACCTGCAGGACGGATCATGTATATAATCATGAATACTCAATAAGTCTCCCAGCTGAACCCGCTGAGTAGATGTGACCAAAGAGGGTCTTCCTTTTAGTCTCAATCAACCCAATGTATGCTGGATCTATAAGCATGAATAAATGTGCTGGTGTCGATCATGGTAGAAACACGATTTACGGTCCATGATGAAAATGAATTAATTGAGAATAGTCGAGGGAAAGGTTTGTCAAGGAACTGGAAAAGGGGAGGAGTTGTCATGTTCCAATGTACAAAGTGTATGCTTCTGCAAGGCCCAAACCCAAATATCTTTAGGCAATATTCTTTTCTTAACAAATTTGTTGGCGGTAATTTGTTATTTATGATGTGTTTATTTAAATTTAATAATTTGTTGTGCATTGAAAACTTGTTTTCTCATTTTATCTCTACTTTATTTTCTTTAATTAGGTTGAAATCTCTATTTCATTTCTTTAGCATTGGTTTCGACTCTCAAACCTACCTTTCGAGCTTCATGATTTTGATAATTGGGTTCTCCCAAATTTGATTTAAGTTCCATTTTGTGTGTTCAAATTTGTGTTGGTTTCAACAACAATCCATTTTATTAATAAGTTTTAGTCTCTCTGAGTTGAATTCTAAATTAAAGATAGCTCATTTTCTATGCATCCTTTAATATGATGTGCTGTAATTTAGTGTAAAATCCATTGAGTTCTCGGTGCCAATTTCCTTTAATCACCTAAGATTTAAATATGGATTTTGACATTTCGGTCCTTTTCCTTAAATGGCTTGGCTGGAAAAGGTGTAAGCTTTCTTTTTCGATTGAGTTGTGGATACCATTTCAACTAATTCTACCTAGGATTGAAATCTTAAACGTGAGATTAAAGGGCAATACTTGTTTTTAAGAATCGAGCCCAGCACAGGTTTGTCCTATTATTCATTTCATTTTTGATAGTGACACGACATAAAACATAAAATATATGCTTAAACTACATTTAATTTATATGGTACGAAATGAATCTTTCTCCAGGATTTTATTGCAAAAGCAAGATACGAAAAAAAAATGGTTGGAATATTG